>OZ023262.1:307024326-307296826 GCA_964006375.1 Tillus elongatus | reverse complement strand
GACTGAGCTTGTGTAGAAGCGTTTTGTGTGCTTTGACCTTTTCAAGTCTGGTTCAAGGTTGTCACATGATTTAGAGAACCAGGGCTTTTGAGTGGCTGAAGAGGTTTTCTGTGTACGTGGAATAAATAAGTCCATACCAGCTTGGAGAATTTCGGTGACGTTTTGTGAGATATCAGAAGGATCAGGATGAGAGAAGCAGACAGACGCCCATGGAAATGAAGACAAGTAATCCCGCATTTCGTCCCAGTTCGTGGAGTTGTAGTGGCAAACGATACGTGCGTGTGATGACTGTGTGACCTCTGGTTGCATTGCGCAGGAAGCAGTGACCATGCCGTGATCTGAGCGACCAAGGGGGGCGGTGACTGTTATCTTATAGCATTCAGGTTTGGTAGTAAGAAGGAGATCCAAGGGCTTTGAGCTGTGTGTTGGGATACGAGGAAAGTAAGTAGGTTGCTGAACCATATTGGCTAAAGAATTGCTGACTGCAAAGGCCTCCGCTGCTATCCCTTGTGAATCGGTTTTTGAAGTCCTAGCCATTCCTTATTATGAACATTGAAGTCACCAAGAATAGTGACCTCGAAGGTAGGATATTCATAAATCAGATGATCGGTTTTTTTAGAAAGGTAGTCGAAGAGCTGGGCAAAGTCGTTGTCAGAAGGTGACAGGTAAATACGACAGATGAATTTAGTTGCAGCCCTGAGAGACAGTTTAATCCAGAGTATGTATTTTCTTCCAGCTTCTAAATTGAGGAGTCTGGTGCAGGGTAGATAGCTACGGACGTATGCGCACACGCCTTCATTAATTCTAAAGGAAGTAAGGAGCTCATACCCTGGGAAATTAAGGTGATTAGCGGCTGTTTTGGCACTGATTTTGATTTTGGTGAGGAAGAAGAATTGGGGCCTATTAGCCTGGAGAAAATGGTGGACGGAGTTCAGGTTAGAATTTAGGCCACATATATCCGAGGATATGTTCAATCTTGATGCCGGCGCCCCCTGCACACCCCTCTCCTGGAGATCCGAACGGAGGGGTATTTTATCTCCGGAATCTTTTGTACACGGAGGAGCCATCATCACTTTTGTATATAAGGGAAACCGACTCATACACCAGAACCGGAAACGTCCGCTGGGACTTCACCGGCCCCTTGATGTAAGGGGTGAAAAAAATCCTTTACTATCACGTAAAGTTCTTGATTGCGATTGTTTTATTGTGTTTATTTGTTACTTGAGATAATATGAATTATTAATAATTAATAATATTTTTTTACAGGGCCGTACTAATTTATTTAATCAACTTAATGAAAATGAACCTCACTAATTCCGTCACTGGTTGCTCAAAGCGGTTAATATTTCTACACAATGTGGCAACCTCTAAGGGGATATTTTGTAACAATTTTGGTTATATTATTTCTACTTATTTGTACAAAAATAAAAAAAAATAAAAAATAATAATAATTACACGGTATCTCTAAAGCAAAAGGGTTTTGTATATAAATGAACACAAATCAAAAGGAACTTTTTTCAGAAAATTAAATGATCCATCGCAAAAAGTAAAAAAAAACCACACTGTATCTCGAAAACAAGAGTATTTTGTACAGGGAGCATAATGAGCCTTTGCAAAATATAAAAACATACTGTTACTTGTATAATTACAAAAAATAAATTACGTAACCAACAAAGTTTTTTAAAGCTCCCTCCATAAACTTGCTTTAATGGTCTAACAGGGAAAGTCCTGTAAAAATCTCGAGTCATATATCAGTGATAAAACATTTTGTTGTCACATTATTTACTCAAAGCAGAGCCAACAAAGTTTGCGTCTAATGAAACTGTCTCTCGAAAGACTACTCTCATATTTTACTTAATCCCTGATGTTTCGTTAAAAATTTATAAACATTAATGGAAGTTCGAATGGCCAGGCCAAACAAACTCTTCTCAACTTTTTTCTACGGCCGATTAGAATTTGACGTTTTTATTTTAGCCAAGCCTCATCAGGAGGAGCGAAAGTTTTAAAGAATTATTTCGAGAGGGATGTGAATATTCAAATATGCACTTAATTAAAATTCAGAAATCTATTAATTCTTTTTCACTGGCTCAGAAACTGAAATTAATTTTTAATCAGTGTTCAATGGGAACCGTTTGAATCACTGCAGATAGGATAAGAGCTTAAAAGTTTTAAAGGTGATGAACTTGAGAGGGAAATTTCACCATCACCACAATAGAGATTTGATATACAATACGTTCCGGAAATTTGGGAAAGTTTTATAGGTCATAAGACTGTTTAGAGTTTGTGTTAAACTGGGTGTAACAAAGCTGTCCGCTTAGTTGTTCATCTAGTTACTGGAATAATGTCAGTTATGACTGAAACTTTGCAATATTAATATGACGAAAGTGGTCTCTGAGAGCACCCGTTATGTTCCCACAGACCCAGATGTTAATAGAGGAGAATGTGCAGAATAAAAACGACAAAACATGCGGCATTAGAAAATGCAACAACAAAAATTGAGTAAGCTACTGCGTTACGGTACGAACTAAGATAAGAATTGAACATTCAAAAAGGCATTAATTATTAGGTACGATTAGGAACAAAAATTATATATAGGGAGCGACCTAGGTATTCGGTCTATGGCACCGTCAGCTTCAAAATCCAATCTGCCCTCAGCCCGACTCCGGTTTTTCTTTGATTTTTGTCAAGGATTATTCGTCAGGGTGTGTCTTTAAGTTTATTAGGACACCCTAAATAAAAAGGGCATATCTTATCGATAATATTTGATAATACAATGATAAAATTTACACTTGAAGGGGAGGAAAAATGAATACGATTAAAACATCCACAAACCTTTTGCAATTTTAATATTAATATTTTGATTCTTCGATTTTATTTGACTGAGTATAATAAATACATACTGACTTTCCCAAAAATCCGAACACCCGGGAACAGTCGACCAATTTCGGTGAAATTTTCTACACTACTTTGTTTTGTCTCTGGTAAGAAATGATAACACATTCCGCTTTTAGCAAATTTTTATTAACAAAAATTCGTTAATATAGAGGTCACGATGAAAAGCTTTTGAAAGAATTTCGCGAATTCTGGCCTCTAGAACCCAAAACCAAGGTCTGTTAAAATTTATATATATATATATATATATATATATATATATATATATATATATATATATATATATATATATATATACATGCATCCGAGCGATAACTCAAAAAATACTAAACTGATTTCAATAAAACTTGGAAAAAATCTTGTTTGTGAGAAAACCGAGGTCGAGTTCGTTAATCAGCTTTTATGCTCAGGTTCTTCAAGTGGAAAATCTGGGAAAACTTTTTGAAAACGCTTTATTTTTGTAAGTATTAGAGTAACTGGAATGAGACATTACATGTGGCTAGAAATAGTACAAATAAACCTACGTAGTGAGTAATTTGGTACACAATATTTACAGTTTTTTTCCAAATTAAAAATAAAATTCCAAAGACATGTGTTGAAACGCCTAGTCGTTAAATTCCAATGCCTGATACACAGAGTAATTAACTGCCACGCGTAGATTGATTCATACAACAGGTATAAACCATACTTCAACGGTATTCAATTTGGGAATATATACACCATTAGTCACCTCCAGCTGGATGGAATATAGTTTCCAGCTGGACTGGTCCTAATGAGGAATGGGAGGAGTGTCTTTTGTAGCAGAACCGTAATCATCGGAATCGCCATTGTTGCTTATTACATACAGGTTGTGGATCCCTACCACGAAAAGGAACAGGGACCCAGGTGTAGGTCGCGGAATCTTCGCATTCAAAAGTAGATATTTCGCTCTACCTCCTTCTAACACATGAAGCTAGAAGGAGATCACGAACGACCGTTAGGAAAAACCTGCCAAATCAGCAAGCGAGGCGCGTAGAATGCCTGCACACAGGGAGACTGTTTCCGACCGCCCAGCTGTGAGCATCTCAAGCGAGCGCGGAACTTTCTGTCGGGTAAATAAAGAACAATACCTTGAAATATTAACTTTTTGGCTATTAATATCGACTATCGTGGCTGTCTGTAAGTGTTACACTTAACTTTATCTCGGTTTAAGTGAAAACTAAGTTTCCGTTTAATAAAATGAAACAGTGAATCCTTTGTTTTATGCAGTGAAAGTTTCCAACGTAGTTTCGGGTAAATATCTTCATTTCTAAAAGCAAATTCTCCAGGTTTTGAAGCAAGTTAGCTTTCATGTCTGTAAATTCCGCATACCTTCGAGTATATTCTGGTCGCAGAAGTTTCAGTTAATGTGCCTGCCTGCTATCTCATTTCAAGAGCAGTAGGTTTCAACTACATGTCTACCCGTTCCTTCTTACAATACATGGTACGTACAATTTGTCCAGGCCTGCGAAAATGTTTTCCACTAGTTCCTGACTTCTCTCTTGGGAGAAATTAAGCGCCTGTGGCAGGCACTAACAGCTGAGTCCAATTATGCCGTCTCCGCAATCAATCAACGGGTGAATTGGGAGCCTGGAGATCAAGGTGAGCCCCCTTGAGGTCGAGCACCCCAAGTAAGTCATTTTGAGTTTTAGTGTATGTGATTTTTGAAACCAAAGGAAAGTAACATTAATACGTCATCCAAATTTTCTACCAACTGGCAGTATAAACTTTGAACAAGTACAATTGAATCAAGCTTTAATCAGTGAGATTGTCATTTGCAATAACAGTATTTTCTATTTTTCTCTAAATATTTTGTCATTAATGTAAAATCAGAAATACCACTGTCTAACTTAAAATTAATCAATATTTTGTTTATGAACTTCCTAACCTTCAAATGTTTTAAATTTTTCATTTGTAGTCAGTAAATAGAAATTTGACTTGGTGAACTCTAGGCTTCTCTCAGACTTTGATTTTTCTTTAAAGCATAAGAAACTAACCTGGCCAAGATAATATCTAGAAATTCCACCTATGCTGTTAAAATTTTGGGAACATCAGTAGATTTGACAGAAAAACAATTACCTTAACAGGTAATGTTTATTTTTCGTGCTTGTAGCGTGCAACATTTAATTTCTTTCTAGTATATATGCAATATTTACTTTCTTTCTTGTAGCATAATATCAAATTTTTTTTATTCTTCTTAAATGCAATAGTTAACTTCTTTCTTGTGATATTTAATATCTGTTTTCTTTCATGTGAAATGCAATGTTTATTTTAATTTAACAGGAGCACTAAATTATTTTGTTCACTGAACAATTTATATCAATAAATTTAAGTATTTTTTTAAATATCTGTTTAATTGAGCAACAATCCCTCCCTAAAACTTCTCAATGCTGTTGACGATATAAGTGAAAATTCTTTATATCTAATACCTAGTTATCGATAAATCAAGTAAGTATCCCAGTAACAGTGTTCTGACTTGAAGATCTCATAAATCTAGGACTTCGGGCAGAACAACATAAAAGTCGAGTAAGTATTTAATTATCTTAACATCTTCTAACCTTACAAAGTGTTCTTTATCGTGTAAACAATAAATCTGAGAGATACGTAAATTTAGGTTAGGATTTAGTAGGCGATGGTGACCTCACTATTGTCCGGATTTGGATCCACTTGAGGTCAATCGCGAGATATAACTAACGAATAAGAACAAAATAAATACTCTCGGTCTTTTTTATAAGTCCTTTACTTAAAATCTCTTTAAAGGTTACCCTGTCATTCTAGGCAGGGATTTCGATTCGCTTAGGATGGTTACAAATTATTATTATTATAATTACTATTACCATTTTTTCCATTTTGTTAGCTCATTGCGTTGTAATAAATGTTAATTTAGAAGTGATTTTAAAAATCAGCCATTTTTTTGTTCCCTCGGGGCTCGTCCGCGGCCTCGCCGCCCCGATAACAATGCAACCTTTGGTTGATTGTGCATACGCTTAGTCTTACTCCACCCATTCCAAAATCACTGTGCCTTAAACTAGTCTGCACAGCGATTGGTAGGGTGAAGTTTTATATTGCTCTGTCTCCGGTCTAGGCTGACCGTAGATCAGTTGTCTTTTGCGGTCCAGAGCTTTGCACTCGCACAAGATGTGCTGGGCTGATTCCTCCCCCTCGCCGCAGAGTCTGCATGCGAGGTCCCCTTCGAACCGCCCCATTTTATGCAGGTGTTTCTTGACGGCCATGTGTCCCGTCAAGAGACCTGTTGTGTTTCTGAGCTGTCCTCTGCTAAGATTTAGCAGCTCCACAGCTCTCTTTGAACTGGGTCCGTCAATTATTGACTTCCCATGTCTGAGCCCTGGACAGTCTGCCCAGTACACCTTGTGTTGGTTTCTGACCCAGGACTTAATGGCTCCCCTGGTAGTGCTCTTCGGCACGCCCATCAGCCATGACAATTATTTACTCGTAACTACGTTGATATATAGGTAAATAAATTATTTACTGTCTTTCGCATAACATTTTGCAAGAGTGGCCTGTGTCCATCGTAGCTTGAAAAGCTGCGACGATGAAAATGGAACAATCGCACATCAGGCTAATTATTTATTTCCAGTATTTGTATAACTATGTTAGTCATGCTGACAAATTCGCCAGCAAAAAAAACCCTGCCCTATAGCAATTAACCCCGTTGAAGCGTAGAACAAACTGAAAACATTATCAGCGTTTTTTCAGGCAAATGAAAACAGTCGGTTATTATTCAGTCGCACTAGGTGTAAAATTTACTCAGTGCGGGTAAAATAACACTATATGATGCTAAGTTAACAAATGTGTTTGCACCAAAATAGTTAAATGGATATTAAAAACATTGGTGCAACACTGATATATTTGTATTCGAACTGTGTATCACACATTTTTATCCGACATGTGCTGAAATATAAATTCCAATGTGTGCCTTATAATGGCTACCAGCTAGTAAATTTTGTCGTCAGTACAGTGCCAAAAATTCAATTTGTCGACAGCATTCAGCTTTGTAATTTGTATACTTTGTTGCTAGTTACAATGTCGAAAACTCAATTTGCTCACAATACACAATTCCGTAAATTACAAACAACACCGTAAAACCTCATATTGAAAAAAAAAAACTCGGGACGCAGCAAGTGCGTTATGGTAGTGAATTTTTATTAAATGCTTCAAATTTAAATAACTCAATTTTCTATAAACTTAGAGAGTTTAATTTTAATACGTAGTAAGGTTTTTCCTAAGGCAAGATATCCACAAAATTTCATTAAAATAACTTTGTAATTTTCGGAGAAAAACATTTTTTTCGAAAGAAAATTTAAAATTTGAATAACTCAATTTTCTCTAAACTTAGAAAGTTGAATTTTGGTACGTAGTAAGGTTGAGGCAACATATATAGTAAATTTCATTAAAACAGCTTTGTTACTTTCGGAGAAAAAAAATTTTTTCGAAAGAAAACTCAAAATTTTTCCGGAAAACCCCGTCTGATTTTTCTGGATAACGAACTCATCCAAGCCATTAATAAAAGACAGGCACTTGCCAAGTTTAATCGAAATCGGTTAATTATTTTTTGAGTTATCATATATATATATATATATATATATATATATATATATATATATATATATATATATATATATATATATATATATATATATATATAAACATATAAAAATTAAACCTATTTACAAATGAACTTTAATAAGATATTATGCTGTGACAATATCTCTCTCAAGCACCCTAAAATATAATCAAAATGTGCACAGTTATATATGTTTTATTTCTATGAGTAAATCAACAGCAACTGGGAATGAATTCGGTCAGTACCCCAGCCACGTGGTTAAAAAACACTGGCTGTATGAGTGGTTACAACTCTACATCTAAATAAAAGGACTGTAACAGCGGCAGAACCAGAAGATAATGAAAGCTGTGTGTATTCGGAAAGAAACTATTGACTATTAATAACAACAATTGACTAAAAACGCTGCGAGTTGTAAGGAAAAAAATAATTATACTACAGAGGTGATAAATGATAATAAATTACAATAGGGTTATATATAATCGTAAATGCTTCCAATGATTAACAATCAGTGATTCAGTATTATTGACATTTCTCGGAAACTTAAAAATGAATTTCATGAGTCAATAAGAGAAGCATTGACTAACCAACAGCAACCACATACTTATGATTTAAACATAAATGTTTCACATTTGAATAGCTCAATTTTCTGTAACCCTAGAAAGCTGAATTTTGGCACATAGTTAGGTATTTCCCAAAGCAATATGTAGACCAAATTTTATCATTTCGGAAAAAAAAATTTTTTTTGAAAGAAAACTCAAAATTTTCCCGGAAAACCCCGTCCGATTTTCCTGGCCAACGAACTCATCCAAGCCATTAATAAAAGAAAGGCACTTGCCGAGTTTCATCTAAATCGGTGAATTATTTTTTGAGTTATCAGACGGATACATACATACATACATACATACATACATACATATATATATATATATATATATATATATATATATATATATATATATATATATATATATATATATATATATATATATATATATATATATATATATATATAAACATATAAAAATTCAAACTGACCCCGGATATGGGTTCTAGGGGTCCTAATTCGCGCTCATTTGAAAGAATTTTTGCAAAGTCTCACCATCGATACCTCTCTATTAGTGAATTTATTTAATAAAAATTCACTAAAAGTTGATGGAGTAAAAATCACGTAAGGCGATACATGTTTTCTCCATCATATAAAATAACTTGACTATTAAACACGTGATCAGCATTTAAAGACTTTGGAAATTATCAATTTTAAACGAAGTTAACTATCGTCAAATGTCGTCTCTCACTTATGTAAACGAGGAATTTTTAGATCATTAATTTATTTTTTATTATCTATACAAAGAAACCTAAAATTGACCATCTGCCACTAATACTTTTTCGATAATAAATATAAAATAAAAGATCAAGTAAAATCTCGACAAATTTCGTTCAGGCATGACTTTATTTTCAGTCTGTATACTCAAATATATAATAATAATAATAATAATAATAATAATAATAATAATAATAATAATAATGATAATGATAATGATAATGATAATGATAATGATAATGATAATGATAATGATAATAATAATGATGATAATAATAATAATAATAATAATAATAATAATAATAATAATAATAATAATAATAATAATAATAATAATAATAATAATAATAATAATAATAATAAATAATTAAAAAGTCTGGACGCAGCAAGTGCGTTATGGTAGTAAATTTTCATAGAAATGATCTGGCACAAAATATTATATTATATTTTTTTTCTTGTCACATAGAAATCTAAATTTTGGTGTATAGTTTACTTTTTATATCGTTAACCTACCTACAAAATTTGGTTATCATAGATTTTTAATTTTTTGAGATAAAAATTTTTTTCGAAAGAAAACTCAAAATTTTCCCGGAAAACCTTGTCCGATTTTCCTGGCTAACGCACTTATCCAAGCCATTAACAAAAGGAAGGTACATGCCAAACTTGATCCAAAACGTATATATAAACATAAAAAAGTTGAAAATGACACCGGATATGGGTTCTAGGGGTCCTAGTTCGCGATCATTTGCAAACATTTTTTCAAAATTCAAAAGTCGGAATCTCCCCAATAGTGAATTTTTTCTACGAAAATTCACTAAAACCAATAACAAGATGTTTGATGGTATGATTCTGAAACTTGTTAATACTGAGCAAGAAGAACACATTGAGGATACGCAAGGAAATCAACCAATTTTCCATAGAAATGAGACGCGCAGTCGTGGAGTATCAAGGAACGAATCCACTTAGTAGACCACCATTACCTCGGCTAAGATCATCTTAATTTTTATTTATTTTTTATTTCAACAACATACCACGAGGGCTCACAGCCTAGATACTATCGTACCGTGGGTGTCGACAAGGAGGAAAGAGGCAACTTGTTAATTCTGCACAAGGTTTGGAGGTTCGGAGGAGAAGGAAAAACATGTGCCGGCAAGGAATTCCACAACTTGGAAGTCCTCGGGACAAAAGAGCGGACATAACAAGATGTTCTATGTCTGGTGACCTGGACAGTAAAAGGGTGCATTCGCTCTGTTCCCCCGGTATATCTGTTGGGGGCAGCAGTGGAGGAACTATGGAAGAAAGCTCATCTGAGCAGTGCCCGTGCAGATATCAGATATAAAAGAGAGAGAGGTCACCAACGGCACGTCGGTGGGCAAGGGATCGCAGCCTTTGGGTGAGGGTAGGGTCACCGATGAGACGTATAGCTCTCTTCTGAATGGAGTCCAGGATAGCGAGTGTAGAAGCGGCAGCGGCACCCCAGATGTGGGAGCAGTACTCGAGGTTTGGCCTTATGTGTGAAGTATATAAGGTATAGAGATTAGCTGGTGAAAAGTATTTACGAGCCCGGAAGAGGAAACCTAATTTCTTAGCAGCCGCTTCTGCAATTGATGTAACATGTTGGTGCCAATTGGGATTTCGATCCACAGAAATGCCAACAAGTGAAAAGGGCTCATTACTTTGAATAACTTGGTTGTTCATTGTGATACGTCTAGGACTGGTGTATCTCTTATGGGATAGAAAGCAAGACTGATATTTGGTGGAGTTGAATTGTACAAGATTTCTACTTCCCCAGTCTAATAATTTTTAGAGATCCACAGAGAGAACCCTCCATGAGTCTGCGATCCTCATCTAATTGGGCTAAAGAGACAGGCTTAGAATATTGTATATTTGAGTGAAGGGTGCTGTCATCCGCGTAACTGTGAACTGGGTTGGATGTGCTAGAGAGGAGGCCATTGATGTGGAGAAGAAACAAAGTAGGGGCTAAAGATGGCCGGAAGTTGGTTCTGTTGGTTGAACAATTGGAGGTGGTTTGAGAGTAAAATTGCCGGCGAACAACGCAGCAAAAAGTTCAGCCTTGCCCAGGGCGGTAGAAACAATTTCATCCCCTGAAACAAGAGGTGGGAACGTGCTCTTGCAGAAATTATTCCCAATAGATTTAGCAAAAGTCCAGAAGGGTTTGCTGCCGTCAGAGCTTGCGAGGACTTTGTTTTTGATGTGGTTATTAATCTAGTTTTTTGGCTTAGAAAGAATGTGGACATAGCGGTTTGTTGCGTCGTTAAATGACTGACGGTTTTCTTGACTGGGATTGTGTAGAAACGTTTTGTGAGCTTTGACCTTTTCAAGTCTGGCCTTGTCACATGATTTAGAGAACCAGGGCTTTTAAGTGGATGAAGAGGTTTTCTGTGTACGTGGAATAAATAATTCCATGCCAGCTTGGATGATTTCAGTGACGTTTTGTGAGATATCAGAGGGGTCGGGATGAGAGAAGCAGACCTAGAAAGCTGGCGATTATATTGGACCTTCTGAACAGAATACTTCTGTCATCTTACCTTCTAGATGCAGCACCTGCACATGTTACTGTGCAGCAACTGCAGCAATTAAATCTCTAGGCATTAAGGGGTGTGCTTGGAGAACTAATGACAGATCCGGTCAAGCTATTTTAGTGACATTTGGGCGGTATGTTGCAATGGTAAGGGCCTTACCATAGACCGAAATTCAACTCACTGGGCTTGTAGAAAATTGAGTTATTCAAATTTGAAGCATTTAATGAAAATTCACTACCATAACGTTCTCCAAGTGTACTTACCATAACGCACTTGCTGCGTCCCAAAATTTTATATCATTGGTTGATGTTGCTTTAAATAAGTTCGTGTTCCAATTTATAACAAAATATTTTAAAGTAAAACTCTTGTATTATTCATTGACATTGAATGGAGAAAATGAGATTCACGGCCATCTATTTAATAATTACGTTTTAACTAACATTTTTTGAGTTAATCGAAGTAGCAGTCCTTGTTTATAGTTAAAAAGTTATGTAAGTTATTCCGTATGCCAATATTTGAGACGCATAAAAATAAGAAAATATCACCTACAGAAGTATGCTTACCTCAACACTTGAGTATAAAGGAACTACTCCACGATCCTGAGCAAATACAGTCAGCCAATAATGATCCTTGGTTTCAATATCCAACGGCATAAGAGTCTTGATGAAACCTGAAAGGAAAGATAAAATTAATCAATATCCATCTCAAAATAGACGAAAAGTATATAAAGTGTTTTTCATTAACTTGATAGTTCTTAAAATGTAAATGTGGCAACCACTTTTTAACGATATCAATTATGCTCTTATATTTTTTATATGAAAGGCAAAGCTCATGTAACTTGAAGATATCATAAAATTGTGTTGTGATACAAAATAGTTGTCAATTCCCTTTCGAATAGCTGAAGATTAAACACAGTGTTCACTTTTTACTGGCTCCCTATTGGGATCTCCTAAACAATGAGAGATACAGAGTAGGTTTAACTACAAAAGCGTGCACTATTTTATGCGTATTCGTTGTTTTAAGACATGTCTTGGTAGCTCCTATCCTAGCTAAAATAACCTAAAACAAAAAAGTGTTTTTATGCTAAGATTTGTATATTTAGCTTGCCGCGTTTGTGTTTTAAGCGACCACAAATTATTGTTTTCGAGCCATTTCCAAGAGGTGGCGCATGGCCAGTGCCGATTAGGGGTCGGATTTTCTAACTGCCAGGGTGTTTTCATATATTATATTGTAGATACGTCTATTAGTTTGTCCTACATAAGTTCGGGAGCAGTGGGAACAGGGAATTTCGTAAAGCCCGTGGGGTTCATTTGGAATCGTATCCTTGGGAGTTGCATTATATCAGATAGTTTTTGATCTGTTGTGAATATGGTTTTCATATTATGGGTTATAAAAATTCTGCTGCTTTTGTCGACTTTTAATAAATACTGGACGCGGTTCAACCCCAAAATCAAGTATATCTCACACTAATGATATATTATATATATATATATATATATATATATATATATATATATATATATATATATATATATATATATATATATATATATATATATATATATATATATATACGTAACTGTGAACTGGGTTGGATGTGCTAGAGATGAGGTCATTGATGTGGAGAAGAAACAAAGTAGGGGCTAAAGCTAAACCTTGAAGGACTCCTGCATCAATTTGATACAGTTTAGAGGAATGGGCATCCACGACAACAGATATGCTCCGGTTGGAGAGTAAATTTGCTGTCCAGGTACAGAATTTTAGTGGTAGGCCATAGGGCGGAGTTTTATTAAGCAGCGCTGCGTGCTAGACCTGGTCGAATGTTCTGGATATGTCTAGAGCAACCATCTGGGATTCACCGTGTAGTTCCATAGACTTGCTCCAAGAATGGGTAACAAAGGAAAGGAGGTCGGCAGTCGATCTGCGCTGACGGAATCTATACTACCTGTCGTGGATTAGACTGTGTGTTTTCAAGAAACTTGAGTAATTCGGTGTTTATATACTTTTCCATCACTTTCGAGACGACTGAAAGGAGAGAAATAGGCCTGTAGTTGCTAGGAAGCGCGTTGGATCCTTTCTTGCGGACGGGCTGTACTCGAGCAGTTTTCCAGTTACTAAGGAATATGCCTCTATTGTAAGATGTCTGAAACAGACGAGTCAGAACAGGAGCAAGTTCTGGTGCGCATTTTTTTAGAACAATTGCTGGGATCTCGTCAAGGCCACAGCCTTTCCTGGTATTAAGAGAAGAGAGCATCTTTGGTAACTTTTTAGTTTTGAAAATGATATCCGTCATTTTATGCGCGACATTGAGGACTCTTGGTGGTTGAACATTTGGAGGTGGGTTAAGAGTAGAATTGCCGGCGAACAACGAGTCAAAAAGTTCAGCCTTGTCCAGGGCGGTAGAAACCAATTTCATCCCCTGAAACAAGAGGTGGGAACAAGCTCTTGCAGAAATTATTCCCAATAGATTTAGCAAGAGTCCAGAAAGGTTTGCTGACGTTCATGCTTGAGAAGACTTTGTTTTTCATGTGGTTATTAAACCAGTTTTTTGCCTCAGAAAGAATGCGGAGATAGCGATTTCTTGCGTATTTGAATGCTTGACGGTTTTCTTGACTGGGATTGTGTAGAAGCGTTTTGTGAGCTTTCACCTATTCAAGTCTGGCCTTGTCACAGGATTTAGAGAACCAGGGCTTTTGAGTGGCTAAAGAGGTTTCTGCACCCATTAATTTAATTTTACAACTTAACTTGCGGTAAAGATTCAGTTCCGTTGACCTAGTAGTCACAATTCAATGAGTAAAGATTGGAACCTGTGATTAGCACTGATAAGTACAATTTGGAGAACCCAATTCGTCACAATACAGTTTAATCACAGGGATTTAAGACTCAACAGCGGGGGTCTGTCTGTATACCTTCCTAGAGGACGCTTTTGGCAACTGCTTGCCAACTAACATATAAATAGTAGTACTAGTCCCTATTCACTTAGTTTACTCATCCCCTTGATGAGGCTAACTTTGTTAGCGAAACGATCGTCGGGTAAAAAAACTGTATTGCGATGAATTGGGTTCTCCGAATTGTACTTAAAAGAACGTTGAGCAGCTCCTGAAATATGCATCGTGTAAGTTCCCGGTTGGACACTGCAAAGGATTAACAGATTAAATTTTCAACACAGCAGATATGAAAAATGTTCCATTAAATATTTAAAATATTCTTGTTTCTGTAGATTAGGGATGCAGACTAATAATGTTCGTAAACTTTTCTTAATATAACGAGAGCAGTAATTCTTCCGTTTCACCCAAATGAAAATCATCTGTTTTAACTGAAATTAAAATCCACTTAATTGTACGCACTTTTAGCCCGAAATTAAGTAAAAACAATTTATGTGACCGTCTAAACCCAAACGAAAAAATAATAGGAGATAACGACCGTTTCAGTGGTGTAACAGAATCGTGAGTACTTTTTCACCGGACTGTGCGTCGTGTGCTAAATGGAACATCTGAATTGCAGGGGGCGCTTAAAATCCCGAAGACCGCACTACCTTGATTAAAATGCCAAGGAAATAAAAATTATTGTGCCAACCATTTGGCAGATATTCTTACCAGACGCGTGCTTTAATTTCCTCCAGGATTCGCAGGTTATATATAAACACGGCTCATCTCGCCTCGTTCCCTCCAACACTCTAGCTTAAGATACTCGCGAAGACTGTAGACCACCACTTTCTTGAACGAAATCTGTTGTGGGTTACGTTTTGCAGAGATTTGTTCTATATTATGTTCAGATGAGTGTCTGATTTATAGTGAATACTTATCGTACGTATTTTCAAAGCTTTTAGAGGCTGGATTGTTTTCGTAGTAGGTAGTATACACATATTACGACAATTATTTATACCAAGATTTGAACAAAACGTAATAGCTACCTTAAATATCTTTTATGTTGCCTCGCTAGCTTTAAAGTAGAAAAAAGCAACTTTTGCTATAGTGTCCGCACTGTTTATTTATTTATTTGTTTGGATACCAACGGGGTTGCCCCCAAAAAAGGATCACATACAGAGTATACAAATACAAATATAGCAGTGATAACAAAAACATCATTCATTATTCTAAAAACAAATCAAACCAATATTTCATTTCAGTTGTAAATACAATATGCACATACTTGTGCACACACTTATAATATGGAGGGAAATAAAGAATCAAAAAAATCAAGGCAACAACAATAGTCGGACTCTCAGAGCTTTTTTATACCCGAGCAATGAGCCACTGAACATGTCGATGGCTGAGAACTCATTACCCGCTCTTAACATTTTTGACAACAGCGAATTTAGAGCAGGGTTAGTTTTGCTAAAGGGCAAGGAAAAAGGTTCAGCCACCCTGAGAAGTCGATTTGGAACATTGAAACGTATGACTTAGAAGTCCCGGAGAGTCTATTAAACCGTTTACTATTTTAAAAAAGAAAAGACAATCTGGGACAAGCCGGCCTTCTTCCAATGATAGAATTTCAGAAAAGTATCGCATAATTTTGTAATCATTATTAAATTCTAACTTAAGTTTAAAGCACAAAAACCTTAAAAATCTATTTTGTATCTTTTCTAGACGGTCCTTGTAAATAAGATACTGGGGATTCCATACAGAAGACGCAAATTTTAATTTGCTGGCAACATACGCATTGTATAATGAGATAAAACATTTTTTATTGTAAAAAACCGCACCCTGTCGCATGATAAGCCCCAGCATACGATAACTGTCAGTATCAAGATTGTCAATATGTCTGTAGAACAGTAGCTTGCTGCGAAAGGTAACGCCTAGATCTTTTACATAAGTGACCTGTGTAATAATATTATTATCTAAGAGATATGGAAACTCTTGCCATAGTTTCCCACGGGTAAAAGTTATAACACTACACTTATCTAAATCAAGGTAAAGCTGATTTATGCTACAATAATTAGTCAAGTTGTTAAGGTCGGCCTGTAAGCGCAAACAGTCTTGTTCACAATTAATAGGAATAAATAATTTGAGGTCGTCGGCATACATAAAAAAAAATCAGAATTGAAAACAAGTATTTATATCATTAACGTATACAAGAAGCAATAGTGGTCCAAGGTGGGACCCCTGGGGTACACCTGATGGTAATTCGTAAGGGATAGATTTGTAACCTAACACGGATATAAATTGAGATCTGTTTCTAATATACAAACTAACCCAACGCAGGAGAACTCCATGCACACCGATCACCTCCAGCTTTCTCAACAAAATGCTATGATTAATTTTATCAAAGGCCTCGGAAAAATCGGTGTACACAGCATCCACCTGCTTTTCTGTTTCTAAAGATCTCAATAGAAATTCTGTATATGAAGTTAAATTGGTGGCAACCGACCTGCCTCTATAAAAACCATGTTGCTCTGAAATAATTTTTAGTTTGACAAATTCAAAAAGCTTTACATATACCAGGGATTCAAACAATTTTCCAAATACATCAAAGATACTGATCAGGCGATAATTTTTAATACATTTTCTAGGACCACCCTTACGTATAGGAATACTTGCGTTCCCGAAAGAGGGCTATCTTTATTAACAATCCCCGTTTAGCTTCAGCAAATGTGAACTCCTAAAAATCTTTAGAGTGGGGATTAGGATATCGTTCTTGATATAACTGTTTAGCCTCACATGCATTCCCATTAACACGCCTATACCTAAAAGTAGGTCATCTAACTGTGCGTTGGTTAAATTTGCCATTTACCTTTTAGAAAGAAAATTGCAATCACTTTCGTCAAACGGTTAAATTATTCCTCTAAAACATGACCGCTGAGTAAAGTCATTTGTCTACTCCTACTTGTCATTTTTCACAGTATACTTAAGTATTAAGTTTTTGGGATTATTAGTATACTTAAGTATTAAGTTTTTGGGATTATTACGTTACAAAGATGCATATTTTGCTAAATAATTTGAAAAAGCTTCCACATATGAAAAAAATTTCGGGACGCAGCGAGTGCGTCATGGTAGCTAATTTTCATAGCAATTGTATACTATTATTATACGGTTTATTAGTAAAGTTAATATTTTAAACTTACCCAGAGCTTGAAGATCAATTTTAGAGGTCCTAATACGCGCACATTTGAAGAATTCTTTCGAAAGTGTTACCATCGATATTTCTCAAAAATCTGCCGTTCCAACTCCTTTTGAGAAAAATGGTTAAAACTCAATTTTCTATGAAGCTAAAGGACCACATTTTGTTACATCTGTAGATAGTGTATGTCTCTTTAAAATATACTTCTATTACAAGTTTCATTAAAGATACACAGAAGATTTCCAGAAGGAAATATTTCTAAGAAGGACGCGCTGGTTATTAAGATAAGAGTTCGAACAATGGACTACATAGAACCGGACCGAAACCATTTTGTTCAAATTTCTAACGATATATATATATATATATATATATATATATATATATATATATATATATATATATATATATATATATATATATATACTTTCGTAAGCATCAAGCTGACGCTACTGCCTGACATTTTTTATTAACTTGAGAGTTCCTTTATCTCTCTTTAGCAGGTGGTAGTAGAGGATTTTTTCACGCCCGAGGAGGTACCACTCCTTACATCAAGCGGCCGGTGAAGTCCCAACGGACGTTTCCGGTGCTGGTGTATGAGTTGGTTTCCCTTATAAGCAAAAATGATGTTGGCTCCTCCTTGTATAAAAGATTCCGGAGGTAAAATACCCCTCCTTTCGGATCTCCGTAAGAGGGGTGTACAGGCGGCGCCAGCATCAAGATTTAACATATCCTTCTCGAATATATGTGGCCCTCTGATATCTTACAAATTATCCAAGCTGGTATGGAATTATTTATTCCACGTACACAGAAAACCTCTTCAGCCACTCACAAGCCCTGGTTCTCTAATCCTGTGAAAAGGACAGACTTGAAAAGGTCAAAGCTCACAAAACGCTTCTACACAATCCCAGTACAGAAATTATTTCTGAGGCAAAAAAACTCGTTTAATAACCATATCAAAAACAAAGTCCTCTTAATCTCCAACGACAGCAAACCCTTCTGGACTCTTGCTAAATCTATTGGGAATAATTTCTACAAAAGCACGTTCCCGCCACTTGTTTCAGGGGATGAAATTGTTTCTACCGCCCTGGGCAAAGGCTGAACTTTTTGCCTCGTTGTTCGCGGCAATTCTACTCTCAACCCACCTCCAAATGTTCAACCACCAACAGTTCCCAATGTTGTGCATTAAATTACGGATATCATTTTCACAACTAAAAAGGTACGAAAGATGCTCTCTTCTCTTAATACCAGGAAAGCCTTGGCCTTGACAATATCCCAGCAATTGTTCTCAAAAAATGCGCACCAGAACTTGCTCCTGTCCTGACTCGTCTGTTTCAAACATCTTACAATAGAGGCATGTTCCCTAGTAACTGGAAAACTGCTCGAGTATAACCCCTCCCCAAGAAAGGATCCAAAGCGCTTCCTAGCAACTAGAGGCCTATTTATCTCCTTTCAGTCGTCTCTAAAGTGATGGAAAAGTATATAAACACCGAATTACTAAAATTTCTTGAAACATACAGTCTTATCCACGACAGGCTGTATGGATTCCGTCAGCGCAGATCAACTGCCGACCTCCTTTCCTTTGTCACCCATTCTTGGAACAAGTCTAGACTGGGGAAGTAGAATTATTGTACAATTCAACCCCACCAAATCTCAGTCCTGCTTTCTTTGTCATAAGAGATACACCACCCCTAGGCCCATCACAATGGACAACCAAGCCATTCAAAGTAATGAGTCATATTTACTTGTTTTTGCACTTGCATTTCTGTGGATCGAAATCTCAACTGGCACCAACATGTCACATCAATTGCAGAAGCGGCTGCTAAGAAATTAGGTTTCCTCTAACGGGCTCGCCAATATTTTTCAACAGCTAATCTCTACACCTTATATACTTCACAAATAAGACCAAACCTCGAATACTGCTCCCACATCTGGAGTGCCGCTGTCACTTCTACACTCGCTATCCTGGACTCCATTCAGAAAACAACTATACGTCTCATCGGTGACCCTACCCTCACCCAAAGGCTGCCATTCCTTGTCTACCGACGTGCCGTTGGTGACCACTCTCTCTTTTATAGATATCTGCACGGGCATTGCTTAGAGAAGCTTTCTTTCATAGTTCCTCCACCTTCTGCCCCCAACAGATCTACCAGGGGAACAGAGCGAATGCACCCTTTTACGGTCCAGGTCACCAGACATAGAACATCTTGCTATGCTCGCCTTTTGTCCCGAGGACTTCCAAGTTGTGGAATTCCTTGCCGGCACATGTTTTTCCTTCTCCTCCGAACCTTCAAGTCCAGAATTAACTACTTGCCTCTTTCCTCCTTGTCGACACCTCGTGGTGTGTTGTTGAAATGTAACAAACAAACAAAAAATCTACATGATGATTATTATCGTAAACATGCTGAGCAATACATGATTTGTCAATAGTGCCATATCTCAGTTGTGTTAAATGTTCTTTAAATCTAGTTTCAATGGTTCCTTTAGTTTGCCCAACATATTTAAGTTCACAATCCTTACAACTTATTTCATAGATTCCCGACTCATCTGTGGTTTTATCTTTATCCTTTGGGTTCCCTAGCAAATTTTTTTATGTATTTTTTTTTGTAGAAAATGTTAGCAACAAATTGGCTTTCTTAAAAATGCTATTAAAACCTCTCGCAATTCACGGTTCAAATGGTAAACAGACAACGGTTTTGTCTGCTTTATATTTTCTGAAAGTCGTACATTCCGCTAACATTTTCTTTGTTTTATATTTATCGACTAGTTTCTCCACTTAGCAGACAGAGAAACCATAATACTTAGCAACATTTTTAATATATTCAAGTTCTCTGTTTTATCTTTATTTAAGGGACACTGTATTAATCTATGAACCAGAAAATACAAACTAGCTATTTTTTGTTTAAAACTGTATTGTGATGAATTGGGTTCTCCAAATTGTACTCATATGTACTTAAAAAGACGTTCTTCTATTACAATCGTCACCCATGTGTTCCTGAGTTTTATCTACAGGTCAAAATAAAGGAGCATTTGAAAATTTTTATGATTTTTTTTTCTCTTAAAATGTCAATGTGGCTATTTAAAGCGTCAAAACTGATGAGTTTCTGCAAAGGTTCTGAGCATGATACATAAAAACTATTAAGTGATATGTCTTTAACAAACTTCTAGATTTCTGTTTCCGGGTTAATTTCATAAAACTTTTGCAAAAAATCCATTTGAACTAGACAATATTTGTTATACTAAAACATAAGATTGCATATAAACTTATAACACGTTCATTATAACTAATTTATCGTATGCTCCTATAGCTCAGTTTGCCAGGGGAGCAGTAGCAGTGGTGGGGAGCCCAACGCAAAGCAAGTAGGCCACAATGGGCCCTTTTTGCCACTCCCAGCAACCATGTTCTACTCTTCCTCGGTTCCGTCGCCAAACCGCCTCGTCCTCGAGATGAAGGCAGTGACGATCTTCAATTGGACGGTACTTACCTGATTCTTCTGCAGAGTCCTCGATCCAAACAATTCTGCCCGAAGACTCCCAAAAGCCTCGCATTCACACAGGTAGTGGTAGGACGTTTCTTCATCCTCGCCGCATTCCTGGCAAATGGGATCCCTCTCTACGCCTATCAATGTGAGGTGTCTTCTAAGGGCGCAGTGGCCTGTCAGCACCCCAAGGATGCGGCGGAGCGTAGGTCGAGTCCTTCCGAGTAGCCAGGCAGCTTTATCTCTGTCCGGCCCCTCCACGAAGTCCCTCGCCTGCCTGCAGCCACCAACCGACCCCCAGTGCCTCTTCATTGCTTCCTTGGTCCACCTGTTAAGGCGACAGAGACCGTCTTCCTACTTATGCCCATCGCAGGCTCCGGGCCACAGAACGACCGCCGGGAACCGAGCCTTGCGAGATTATTCGCCACCTCATTCCCCGCTACGCCACAGTGTCCCGGAACCCACACTAGTTGTACCTCCTTTGTCCTGGCTAGTCCTTTGAGAGCGTCAGCGCACTCCTGAACCAGTGTTGACCTGATTCTGTCCCGGAGGATTGTTGGTCCTCCAGCCGTGATCCGTCGGTCCAGGCTTGCGGGCTGGAATGCAACCTCATTTTCCCTATACTGATCCCCACTGGGGATCCTGAGGGTGTATGACCTAGTCAACCTAATATCGTCCTCGGCATCCTGCACCTTTATGGCAGAAATCGGAATTTCCTTTTTCACATCCTTGGCGACTCTAGCATACCCTATTGCTGCTCCCTCTCCGCACCAGTTTCCTGCGTCTCGCATTCTAAGATGCGACGCTATCGCCTCCCTCCTGACATAAATGGGAAGCGGTGGCAGCATCAACAGGACCTCTAGCGCGGGGCATGATGAGTGCCAGGGGATGCCTGACGCTTATTCCATTATTATTAACCTGTAGATGACGCTGGTTCAAACCCAGGTGTGTGAATTATCTTTTTTTATTTCTTTTAATCCTTTTTTAACGTTATATGATCAGATTATTATAACTTCTTTGTTAGGCGTAATGTATAATATTAATCACTAACAAATGAGTATAAATGATATTCTGTAATTGCACTGAATCCTTGGCGAATTTTTATAAAAATAATTCATTAATGAGATGGTAACTTAACACTTAGTTAAAATTTTAATAGCAGATCAGGTTGCTTTGTTGCTCTGACTGGGTTAAACTATTTCATACTGAATACAGACGTATATACTTTTCCTGTGGCCTCACAAGTGCTGTTTTTTTTCTCTGTAACCGGTTTCGCTTTTCACAGCATCGTCTGTATTTAGATCAGATTGCATAAATTTAAATTCATTTTATTAGTCAATGTTCATGTCCGAAATGTTCTTGAAATAGCAAATTTTCTTAAACTTTTTAACGAATTGTCTTAAAAGAAAAAAATGTTTCGAATTTTTATGTGAGGGATATTTAGGCGAAGTTTTGATGAAACATTTTTTTACAAAATTCATGAAAAACAATGTTTTAGGTAAAAAATTTTATTTTTTTTATTCCAACAACACACCACGAGGGCTTACAGCCTAAATACTATCGTACCGTGGGTGTCGACAAGGAGGAAAGAGGCAACTTGTTAATTCTGGACTTGAAGGTTTGGAGGTTCGGGGGAGAAGGAAAAACATGTGCCGCCAAGGACATCCATAACTTGGAAGTCCTCGGGGCAAAAGAGAGGGCATAACAAGATGTTCTATGTGGACAGTAAAAGGGTGCATTAGCTCTGTTCCCTTGGTCCATCTGTTGGGGGCAGCAGGTGGAGGAACTATGGAAGAAAGCTCCTCTGAGCCGTGCCCGTGCAGATATCTATAAAAGAGAGAGAGGTCACTAACAGCACGTCGGTGGGCAAAGGATGGCTGCCTTTGGGTGAGTGTAAGGTCACCGGTGAGACATATAGCTCTCGTCTGAATGGAGTCCAGGATAGCGAGTGTAGAAGCGGCAGCAGCACCCCAGATGTGGGAGCAGTATTTGAGGTTTGGTCTTATTTGTGAAGTATATAAGGTATAGAGATTAGCTGGTGAAAAGTATTTGCGAGCCCGGAAGAGGAAACCTAATTTCTTAGCAGCCGTTTCTGCAATTGATGTGACATGTTGGTGTCAATTGACATTTCGATACACAGAAATGCCAATAAGTGAAAAGGATTCATTACTTTGAATAACTTGGTTGGGTGATGGATAGGTGATGAATTTTCGAGCAAAAAAATGGTTTAGGGAAATTGTTCTGAAAAATATTTGATGGAATTTTTTACGTTAAATTTTTTAACCAATTTTTGTATAGGTACTATTTTTCACCAAATTAACATAGAATTTTTTTGAATGAATTTGTATAGATTGTCTGCCGAAAAAATCGAGATGCCGTATACAGGACGCTCTTAAATAGTGACGTAACACATTTTTTTCAAATAAAACGGCCTGTCGTTTGTGTTTCCGAAGTAAAGGGCATGCCCTCTACTTCAAGTTTTTTTATACAGAGTTTAGTTTTCGATACATTGACATCTATAATCACATACCATGAATCACGTAGGAATGACTTCTAAATTTGCTTTCAGTTTTTTGTTTGAAATTTTTAATGCAAAATGATATCTTGGCAGGTGGGCAAATAATTTAAGAGGTTCGTTGGCCAGGAAATCGGACCAGTTTTTGTACTTTTTCAACCAATAAAGTTATTTTGGTGAAATATGGTACACTCTTTCTACTATATAGATTATACTGGTAACCAAATTTGATGACCGCTTTCATTACAAAAAGACAGATTTGCTTTTAAAAACATTTTTATGAAAATTCACTACCATAACGCAATTGCTGCGTCCAGATTGTTAAACTAAAATTGCACTGAACCAGTTACTTTCCAAATAGCTACACGCTTTTTTTGCTGCTTCCGCTTCCTCAAATCTTAAAGACAAAAGAAAAATAATAAAAAGAGGATATGCAAGAATGCAAAGACTAGCCACGTGAAACAAACATAGCAGGGATAAAAGGGCCTTTCCTTTCAATAAGAGAAGGCTTTGTGCAAGAGAAAACACAAATTAAAAGTTTTCTGATCTGACAAGGCGGACCACGATTTACATGCTAAAGCAGATTGTTCCATCATTCATTAGAAGCTTATTGCACTAAACACTAAACAAAATACCTCTCTGCTGAAAATTCATTAGAAAACTTAAGTGTGGTTAGATTTTTATTTTTAAAATAACAAATACACTACCTAGGGTAAATGACTCAATTGTTGGGACTGTCTCCGTTATTGGCACCCTAAGTAATATTGGAACCTGTGATGAGCACTAAAGTCTACACTTTGAGAACCCAAATCACAAAAACACATCCTTTTAAAGACCTGACGATCGTTTCACTAACAAAGTTAGCGTCATCAGAGAATGAAAAATTCTGAATAATTTTAGAATTTTTCATCGTCTGATAACGCTCACGCTAAAAGGATGTGTTGCGATGATTTACGTTCTCCAAGTGTACTTATTATTGGCATCCGTTAAGATTTGACTAAATTTCCTTACATGTTTTAAATTTCCCGAGTTACGTGATCTGGCAACACTATGAGTTACATGGATCAGATGCTTTTATTATCCCGCTTCTAGCGACGCTGATAATACGATTTGTTTCCTGGTGTGTTTTCAGTTGCAGTCAACAATTGTAGTATGTGTTAAGAACTGCCTCCCTTGTGAATGAAGATAGCCTGCTTAAATGTTAACGAACATGTTCTATTTTTTATTGCTAGATAACTAGTTTATAATGTTATAAAAATTTGAGGCGATACATTCATTTGGGTAAAAACAAATTTTAATAACAGCGATGCCAACGATTGGTACAATTATTACATCGAAATTAGTAATTGGCACCAGTGCCAATGATTGAATGTTAACCTACTCATCATCATATGACTAGTAATTGGCATCTTAGGCATCTATATAGTTCGAAGGTAAAACAGACAAGGCTATATTTCCAGACTGTATTTATTGATAAAGACCCTACGCGTTTCGGCTCATATAACCTAAGCCATCTTCAAGGGCTTCCTGAAAAATTACAAAAGTGGTTGTGTCAAAAACAAAGTTTCTGGTAGGTTGGCAAGTATCCCATGACACAAGCGGTTACATAAGTATAAACAGTGTTACAAGCAAAATCTACATTAAAAGCAAAGTCAAAGCTAAAATACTCTGTAACAGAAAAATTAAAGTTAAAAAGCAAAAAAGTTAAAAATCTGAGAAGTAAAAACGCCCAAATGTCAAAGCTTGGTCAAAACACCTCCACGCAGTAAAAACAACAGTACAAAAGTGATAAAAAGGGTCAGAGCCCATGTAAGTTAAGCTTAAAGTGCACTGACACACTACAACCTATATAAAATAGGTAAAAACACATGTATATATATATATATATATATATATATATATATATATATATATATACATGTGTTTTTACCTGCCTTTTGTTCACCTCAGCTACCAATTAGCAAATCTCAGGATCCTTACTGTGGATTCAAAGCCCTAAACCTAATATTTTTATTTAAAAAAAATCCTTTCTTATTGTCACGCAGTATATTATATTTAAGATATTTTGTTTTTTTTTCTTTTTGTCCTCTTTTACTGACTTCCTTTATATACTTCTACAGATAAATAAATAAATAAGCAGTGAGTTTCTTTTTTTTTCTGATAAACAACGACGCAACTTTATTTTATCAAAACAAATATAACAACAATGTTACTAATTGCTACTTAATTACTTATACCAAACTTTTATTATAAATGATTTTATAAACCCCTAGAAACTTGGCCTTTATCTCTTATTGAAATTTACCCCTTCAGAATTTTCGTTTGTCTGGTTTTACTTATTAATGAGTTCTCTCTTTTTTTGATCAATACACATATAACAACGATATTGCAATATCTTTGTTACTTATCCTATGTCAAATGTTGCAGACAACCGCTTTCTTGTATTACTGGTTGTCTAACCCCAACTGAATGATTAGCAAAGCCGTCAGCTGGATGACGTGTTGGTTGGCCTTTCTTGCTAAATATTATGCCACAAGAAAGATGGCTGACGTTTATACAATTTGATGGAGCCATTCCATATTTGTTACCTAGTTATTTATTGTTATCCTACGTAGAAAATGGACTGTTTTAGTGTTGAACAACTGATGGTGCGGTTTCCTGCTTTGTACACGCTCTTTCACGGGCTTTCTTTATTTAAACATGTAAGTAGTTTATATGGTTTTAAAAAACTTACTATTGTCTCTCCCACGATGCTCAAGCTATAATTCCTATTGATATTCACTTTCTGCTGGACTTTTAAAATTCGTTTTAAAGTAGATCTTTCTGTGTCGCTTTCCAATCAACGCTTCTCCTTTTTCCAATTTTTCTCAAGAGAGAGTCGTTGTTATCGTTTTTCCCTAACCACGACTTGTTCTCAACCAAAATTTTCTATAGCCCGCTATCTTCCTCTAAAATTTCTATTTTTCTGTTTGTATCGTCATTTCCTAGGTAACCTTGTCATACTTTTCCCATTCATTCAATATTAATCTATACATATCAACTTACACTATTTCTGTCAGCATTTCTTAACCTAAAATTGACATCCACAAAACCAACCTTATTTATTGGAAATGTTTATATTTGTAAATTCTTAACCCTATACTGCTACTGTCTCTTTATAATATTTTCCTGGCTTGTTAAAGGGGTGAACAGTTATTACATAAACACTTGTTTTTAAATTCTCTGGTCGTACTTTCATTCTTAATTTGTCCCTTATTTTGGTTTAACTGGCACTTTACATATACATATTGCCCTTAACATACCCTACATGCATTGCATCTGCCAATAACTGGGTTCTTTGACCGTTGTTGTGTTTAGGTTCGTGTAATCTTGTGTTTTGTTCTGTTTTAAATGAAATATGCATATATATGATCACCCCATTCTTTTCTACACCATATCAATATATATATATATATATATATATATATATATATATATATATATATATATATATATATATATATATATATATAAAGCCACCCCATATTTGTGTGTTTTAGGGGGGGGGGGTTCATATTTGAAGAATTTTTTTTTGAAGTCGCGATCTTCTCATTAGTAATTTTTTTCTACTAAAATATTTAGTTGCCATAGCAGCGAAGTTATGCACGCTAGCAAAAATTGTATCTCGCCAGTTTGTAGCAAAAAATAAGTCGAAAAATTTATCTTTAAGCATTTTTTGACAAGAACAAATATTCCAGGCCTCTCAATGCCTTTTACCAACCCTGTACAACAATTTAAGATGACCGGTTTTCAGATAACTTTAGTAACGCAAACTAATTTAAACGTAACTATCATACTGTTAGCAACTATAACATAAAAGGGGTGTCTTTAGTGAGAGACAATTTGTTTAGGGATAATGCGAACATTAGCTACTTGTAGCAAACCAATCAACCTTGAAAGGGTCTGATATTACTTTAGCAAATATAAACAGGACGCCTGTAATACCGGGATTACGGACTTGTTTTATATCGTCTGAGTAGCAATATCTCGGGAATAATTAAATTTTAGTGTGTTCAAGTACACAGAGTTTATCGTGCAATTGTAGCGTTAACTGTAATAAACGTTTACTTCAACTGCAATCAAACTACAAGTGTCCACCAACTTAACTCTTAAAATTAAGTGATAACATCATAACCAATAAAGTAACATGGTCGGTCCACACTCTTACCATTTATTCTTAACATTTCTATATATACAGAATCGGCATCAGTCTACATTAAGAAATTTGCAATCCAGCACTTACATTTTCTTAGAGCGCTGCGGTATATGTAACAGCTTTTGTCAAAAACTCAACAGAAATATAATGAACACTATGCCAAACTAGCCAAAGAAAAACCTGGCTTGACCTTTAGCAGACTATGTACAAAACTAACTGAGATGTAAGACACGCTTTTACACGTATCGCCATCTCGTTGCGGAACCAAGTAGTCTGTTGTCACGCCAGCTCCAAATAACAGCATGTTAGGAAATAGAGAATGTATAGAACCAACTAACAATTTAGTAAATTGTCAGCCCTGACCCATTTCTTCCCCAATATAGGGACAAGGTATGTAAGGCTAGATGTATTCCCACCACAATTAGAACCGTAGACCAGTTTCGCTCTAATTAAAGCTCGTCAGTACGGCATACTAATTGCAGCGAAACTACACCTATAAAGTAATACGGCTATGGTAGCCAGCCTCCCAAAACTAAGTAAAGAGACAGGGGAGTACCAATTATGTTTCTCCAACAGATGTACGTCTTGATGGTATTCAGCATTTTCCAGTCTTCACATCTAAAGGACGTTGTAGATTGTGTTTAAAAGATAAAACAGTATTCAGTTGTTCCAAGTGTCCTACTGACAAAAGGAACTGTTTTGTCAATTTCCACATAGAGAACTGAATATATGCACTCTAAAATAATCCCAGAATAGTGTTTCTTTTATGTATACGATGTTTTTACGAATAACTTAATAAAAAACATTGTTTACTAACTCATTGTTATATCTAGAAATGTATCCTTAAAGATGCGAGACATAAAAATGTATAATACGGGACTTTCAAGCAATGTATCTTTAGAGATACAACTCCCAAGTTTTCCCAAATAACAAATTTATCCATTTTGGTCGCAGTATAGGGGCTAAATACTCATAACTATCACTGTAATACATAAAAAATAATTTTATTAATAAATGCTAGGACATTGCCAGGATAAAGATTAAATGATTAAATATTGTTCACAGATATTTGCTACTTACTGACCAAATTATACTGGATGTCCTTTATAGGGGAAATTCCTTCAGGCATTTAGATGATTTTCAATTAAGTGCGGAAATTAATTTTTTATACAGGAGCTTTAAAAATGTTATAAATAGTTGGCAATGCATGTTCCTAGTGCATTAAAAATGTATGCTGACCGAAAGCATACCGTAACGACAATTTTTAACCTACTCAACGTAGACACAACTAAAGCTATTACGCCACCTTCTAATAACGGAACGGGTACACCTACGAACTGCCCATTTTGTATGTGTCTTTATGTCAAGTGATTAAATTGTTAATTAATATCTTATCTTGCATTATCGAAACCCAAAGGTACCATGTTGTTTTAATGCTAGCTATCTCAATTAAATCATGTTTATGTTAGTTGCAATACGTTCCACCTGCAATATAGATTAAGAAAACATGAGTTGAAGCAGTAATAATACACAACAATAAAAGTTCATATTTACAGCAAAACCAGTAAAATTCAGTAGTTTTAAAGCTCCTAATAGAAACACACATTGCTCTATGTAATTGCAGTTTTATGTTACCGCTAACGTTTGCTTCGAAAGCTATATAAGCTTTTAAAACTTTCACAGTACTGTAGCGTTTTCTCCGGGTTCTGGATAAGTGAGACTTTAAATTTTAACAAAACAACTTTATTTACACTCTAAATATGGATACAATAAAATTTCTAGAATGTCTCTCTCACAAAACACTTCATTTACTGGCCTTACAATTACTACTCTCAACAAAAGTCACTAATCTGGTACTACAGTCACTACTCTCTTAACACTTTACACTGCTTCTTCAAGTCACTACCACATTCTCTTACTGAACTGAACTAACTCGGGCTGGCTTGCTTTCGCTTTTATATACTCGCCGTACCTTCCCCTCCTTTCTAGAGCATTCCATTCCAGAACGTTCCAGGACCTTCTTTTACTAGAAGGTTCTGTGAATACAGATCGGTCCCGTGTGTATACAGGGGGATGTATATACAGGATGATCCAAATGTGGTCACCACTCCTATGCTACACAAGAGATGTTTCTCGAACTATAAGATCTCTCTGCGTATACAGGGTGTAAGGGTTCTCTGCGTATACAGGGTGTATATACAGGGTGTTCGGAATGTGCAGACCTCAGTTATCCGTTCCGACGGGGCACAAGTTGGTAACTTCGTTATTTCTGGTCCTAGAGGGTTGAGACTTCGCCTGAGGGGGGTCACCCCAGGCACCCCCAGGGGGCGGGGAGGCGGTGTTGCCAGATTGTGCAAAAATTCCCAGATGTTGGGGAAATTCTGGAGATGTGGCAACACCGCACCTACGTCTATTGAAGTGCTTTGTAACACTGCCCCCCTCCTTAAGACTGTTCGTCCCGAACAGTATTTACCGGCCGCCAACTTGGGGGTTCGTTGCCCCGATAGGGACTCAACCTCTCTATGTGAACAACTTTGGGTTTAGTTCTTGGAGACAGCTGGATTCTGTAGACTAGGTCGTTGATTTTCTTAGTCACCAAGTATGGCCCTTCCCATGGTTTCTGAAGTTTGGGACTGAGGCCCTTTCTCCTTGTTGGTTGGTACAGCCACACTGCATCACCTTCCTTGAATGTATGGGGTGTTGCTCTGCGATCCAAGCGCATCTTCATCCGGTCACTGCTTAAGAGGAGCCTATCTCTGACACATCTGTGTATAGTGCGCAGTTTTCCTTCTAGGTCGGCGACATACTCAGGTAACGTAGCTAGGTCCGCTATGTCCTCGTTCGGTGGTGGTCTCGTCATGTCGATTGGTAACCGCATCTCTCTGCCGGTCAACATCATGGATGGAGTGTAGCCGGTAGATTCATGCTGAGAGCTCCTGTAAGCTAGGAGGAACAGAGGTATCAACTTGTCCCAGGTTCTCTGATTCTCGTCGACAAACATAGCAAGATACTGATTGATGGTCCTGTTATGCCGTTCTACCATGCCGTCTGATTGAGGGTGGAGTGGCGTTGTTCTCGTTTTCTTTATGCCTAGCAAGTCCATTAGGCTCTTCCAGACCTCTGATTCGAAATTCCGGCCCTGGTCGGTGTGAATCTCCAAGGGTACGCCATGCCGTGATATGACATTTTCCATCAGGGCTTCTGCTACGGTCGTTGCCTCTTGGTTGGGGATCGGCGCAACTTCAGGCCATTTCGAGAAGTAGTCCATCGCCACCATTATGTATCTGTTCCCAGACTCTGTGATGGGAAAAGGTCCTGCGATGTCTACGGCAACTCTCTCCCACGGTGTACCTGAGATGTACTGCATCATTTTTCCTCTGGATCGGGTCTTTGGTCCTTTCTTTGAAGCACATTGGTCACACCTTTTGCACCATTCTTCCACGCTTCTTCGGCAGTTTATCCAATAGAAGCGGTCTCTCACTCTGGCAAGAGTCCTGTTGACCCCAAAGTGGCCTCCACTTCTACTATTGTGTAACTCTTGAAGAACACTGCTTATGCACTCACTTGGCACAACGGTCTGGTATATACAGTCTCTACCATCGGCAGTTTCCCATTTTCGAGTGATCATGTCATTCTTTAGACACAATGAGTCCCATTGTAGCCAGTAGCCTTTAACCTCCGCCCCAAACCGGGACACATCGTGCCACTCAGGTCTTTTCCCCTTTTGTAGCCATTCTCTAATATTTTTCAAGTCTGGATCTGTCTTCTGTGCGTCTCTGATGTATTCAAGATTTACGTCTAGATCGGTGTTATTCTCCTGTCCTGCCACCAGTTGTTTGATCTGATGAGTTACTTTGTCGATCTCTTTGTTCTCTTGTCGCTCGCAAAATTTACATTCATGCACTGAACATGGTCTTCTTGACAGGCTGTCTGCATTGGCGTGACTTCTTCCTCTTCGATGTTCAATCCGGAAGTCGTAGCTCTGCAGTTTCTCTATCCATCGTGCTATCTGTCCTTCGGGATTTCTAAAGTTCAGAAGCCATTGCAGAGCAGAGTGATCTGACCTCACGCGGAATGTTCTTCCGTACAGGAAGCTGTGGAAATGTTCGATGGATCTTACAACTGCCAGCAGTTCTTTCCGGGTTACACAGTAATTTCTTTCTGCTTTTCCGAACGTTTTGCTGAAGTAGCCTATCACAACTTCTTCTCCGGCTTGGAGCTGTGAGAGTACTGCCCCAATGCCATACTGGGAAGCATCGGTGTCCAGTATAAACAGTCCTTCGTCCTGAGGATAAGCCAGCACAGGAGCAGTGAGAAGACGATGTTTGAGCTCTCTAAAAGACTCTTGGCAATCTGGTGACCAGATGAACTCGGCCTTATTTTCAGTCAGGCTATGCAGAGGTTTCGCAATGCTGCTGAAGTACTTTACAAAGCGTCGGTAGTAGCTGCAAAGTCCCAGAAAACTTCTGACCTCATGTTTGTTCTTCGGCACAGGCCAGTCTCTTACTGCCTTTATTTTCTCTGGATCAGTTTCTATCCCTTTCTCAGAAACGACATGTCCGAGGAAACTCACTTTCTTCTGGAAGAGGACGCATTTCTTGGGATTGAGTTGCAGATTGGCACCTCTCAGCCTGGAGAAAACCTGCTTCAGATTCGACAGGTGTTCATCGAAAGTCCTTCCAATCACCATGACATCGTCGAGATACACCAGGCATGTTTCCCATGTAAGTCCTCTCAGCACTAACTCCATTAGTCGCTCGAAGGTGGCAGGAGCATTACATAAGCCGAATGGCATGACCTTGAATTGGTACAACCCATTCCCGGTTGAAAAAGCAGTCTTCTCCTTATCGTCTTTATGGAGTTCTACTTGCCAGTAGCCACTTTTCAGGTCTAATGTAGAGAACCACTTTGATCCGGCCAAAGTGTTCAAAGTGTCGTCGATCCGGGGCAGGGGATAACTGTCTTTCTTGGTGACATCATTCAGCTTCCTATAGTCCACGCAAAATCTCATAGTGCCGTCTTTCTTGGTGACCAAAACTACTGGGGACGACCAAGGACTATTAGACTCCTCAATCACACCATCTTCCAGCATTTCGTTAACCATCGCCTTGATTTCTGATTGCTTGGCAAAAGGCAGTCTTCTCGGCGGCTGTCTAATTGGTCTTGCGTCGCCAGTATTAATTCTGTGTTGCACTAGACTCGTACGACCTGTGATTTTATCTTGAGCGAAAATATCGGCCTCCTCCAATAGGAACTTCAGGGCCATTTCAATCTCCATGTCGTTCAATTGGCCCCAAGAATTCTTGAACCGCTCTACCATTTCTACTGGCAGTCTTCTGTCTAATGCCGTGGGTGTCACCTTTCTTGACAACGTCACTCGGTCAATGGGCTCGCAAGTGGCGATAACCTCACCTTTCTTCAATGTGACCCTGTTAGTTTGCACGTTAGCCACTCTTATGGGTATTGTCCTCTTCGGGTCTACTAAGCATCGTGCGACGAGGGCACCATCATGTCTATCTTTTAGGGGCTCCGCTATGAGAGCAGACATACCATCAAGTTTCTTCTCTAGTCTGGCTCTGACAATCTTCTCACTGTTACCAGGAATCCGTGTATCCTCGTCGACAATAAGTCTCACCCTGGGATTAGCTTCGCCTGCTGTTGGAGATAAATACAACTCTTCGTTACCGATTTTCAAGATCTTATTCTGGAAGTCTACTGACAGGACATCGAAATCTTCCATTAAATCCAGGCCCAGAATAAATTCGTCGACGATTTCTGCGACGACAGCCCTTACCTGTAGCTCAGTACTGCCCAGCCTAATGAAAACAGTGGCCTCTCCATGCACAGGTATCCTATCTCCTTTTGCCGTCTCCAACACAGGCTGTTTGTTGGTCGTGAGTGCGGACCTGTTTGGCAACATGTCTGGACGTACAACGGATCTAGTAGCACCAGTATCGATGGTGAAACTGCATTGTCTTCCGTCTATGCTGCCAGGTATAACGAGGCTCTCGCGGTAGCGTCGGATAGTGGAGACCCTGACCTTGGGGCCCTGGGTCTCGCATGCCACGTGTCGCCCACCTACACTGGCGTCAGGTCGTTTTCCCTGATGGCGCTCCCTGTTGGTATATTCTTGTCTTCTGCGAGCCACCTGTTGGGTTTGTAAGCACTGCCTACTTATGTGGCCTTTCCTACCACACTTGTAACATTCTATGTCTGACCAATCTGCTTTCGTTTTACGTGCTCCGACCGTTGCAGTGAGCTTGCTTATGGCTTCCTTTATAAACTTTATTTCTTGCCTAAGTTCCCCAGTCGTGTCTGAAAGGTCCTTTCTCCTTCACTTCGCGCAGCCTGTTGCGGCGAGGTTGAGATGCATTCTTCGCTGCTTCAAATTCCAAGCCATAAATTACGCAGTCCGTAAGTGTTTTGAACCTTCCGAGCCTTAAAGCTTGTTGCATTTCATTATCAAGTACCCCATCGATGAAGGTCTGGACGGTTATCTGGTTGACAAATTCTTCTGGGGCTTGGGGATATGCCAGTCGCACAAGTTTCTCCACTTCGGCACTAAATTCTTGCAGCGTCTCATTTGGCTTCTGGACCCTTGACTTTAGTTGTGTCTGGTAGACCTGGCTCATGTACTTGTTACCATATCTCAAATCTAGGGCCTGTATCACTGTTAAGTAGTTTTGCTGTTTCGACTCCGGGATGTTCTGGAGGATCTCTAGGGCTTTACCTCTAAGCGAGAGAATTAGAGCAGTTGCTGCCTGTTGTTCGCTCCACCCATTGCTGAGAGCTGCCGCCTCAAACTGCCTCCTGTACATGGGCCACGATGTTTCTCCGTCAAAAGTCGGCGGCTTCAAGGTTCCATGAGGCTGCTGCACGATTGGTATACCTTCTTCCGGACGATTTTGAACTGGGGACATTCCAGTAACTCCTCTTGGTTGAGTTCTGTCAGTCTGGCCCATCACCTGCTCTGTCAGTTCTCTATGTCTGACTTCTGTGCCTTTCATCATCATCTTCATTTGTTCTTTCAACCCCTCCACTTCTTCCCATCGTTTGTTCCAATCCTTTACATTTTCTGTTACATTTTCTACTTTACTGTTCACATTTTCTATTTGTTCGTTGATCAGTTCAATTTCCTCTTTTACATCGACTCTCATATTGTGAAACATACTTCGGAGGTCTTCTTTGTCTTCTAGTCGTCGTTTTTCGTCTTCTTCGCGTTGCTTCTTGAGTTCTTCTTTATCTTCAAGACGCCTCTGTTCCTCCTCTTGTCGTCTTCTCTCGTCTTCTTCGCGCCGTCTTCTTTCATCTTCTTGTCGCCGTTGTTCGTCTTCTTCGCGTTGCCTCTTGAGGTCTTCTTTATCTTCTTGCCGCCGTCGTTCCTCTTCTTCGCGCCGTCTTCTTTCTTCTTCTTGTCGTCGTTGTTCGTCTTCTTTGCGTCGTCTTCTTTCATCTTCTTGTCGCCGTTGTTCGTCTTCTTCGCGTTGCCTCTTGAGGTCTTCTTTATCTTCTTGCCGCCGTCGTTCGTCTTCTTCGCGCCGTCTTCTTTCTTCTTCTTGTCGTCGTTGTTCGTCTTCTTCGCGTTGCTTTTTTAGTAAGTCCATCAACTCTTTGATTTCAGCCATCTTGTCGTAGTCAGTCGATCTGGTGTTTACCATTTACAGCTAGCTTGCTTGTTCACTTCTTCACTCACTTATCCCACACTTCTGACACCAAATTGTAGCGTTTTCTCCGGGTTCTGGATAAGTGAGACTTTAAATTTTAACAAAACAACTTTATTTACACTCTAAATATGGATACAATAAAATTTCTAGAATGTCTCTCTCACAAAACACTTCATTTACTGGCCTTACAATTACTACTCTCAACAAAAGTCACTAATCTGGTACTACAGTCACTACTCTCTTAACACTTTACACTGCTTCTTCAAGTCACTACCACATTCTCTTACTGAACTGAACTAACTCGGGCTGGCTTGCTTTCGCTTTTATATACTCGCCGTACCTTCCCCTCCTTTCTAGAGCATTCCATTCCAGAACGTTCCAGGACCTTCTTTTACTAGAAGGTTCTGTGAATACAGATCGGTCCCGTGTGTATACAGGGGGATGTATATACAGGATGATCCAAATGTGGTCACCACTCCTATGCTACACAAGAGATGTTTCTCGAACTATAAGATCTCTCTGCGTATACAGGGTGTAAGGGTTCTCTGCGTATACAGGGTGTATATACAGGGTGTTCGGAATGTGCAGACCTCAGTTATCCGTTCCGACGGGGCACAAGTTGGTAACTTCGTTATTTCTGGTCCTAGAGGGTTGAGACTTCGCCTGAGGGGGGTCACCCCAGGCACCCCCAGGGGGCGGGGAGGCGGTGTTGCCAGATTGTGCAAAAATTCCCAGATGTTGGGGAAATTCTGGAGATGTGGCAACACCGCACCTACGTCTATTGAAGTGCTTTGTAACAGTACTTTAAACGAACATGAAAAATATAAGTTCATTTCAAAACTCTTTATTTGATAACCTGAGCTGAAAGTTGAATAATGTATACAGTTCAAAAAATTACATTATAACAATGAGTAAAGCAGGGACGGCTCCTCAATAAGGGCGCCCGTGCGCGCGCACTGCCGCCTGCTGGGGAAAAATAATATTTTTGCTATGCTATATTTTAATAGATTTTAATTTTTTTACCTCCTTCATTCTACACGAGCAGAATTAGTATATCGAGGATCGCAGAGTCGGCAGCCATTAATACATAATCAGAAGAAGTATAGTGTGTTAATGGTTGCCGACGTTATATACAATATACATCCATATACACAGTCCTGCGTCGGTGTGTATTCTTCGGCGCTCTACCTAAATGGGAAATTTCAATACGAAATGATCGACTATCTTCGTCAAAAACGACCGAATAAGCAATCCCGTTGTGCGCTTTAAAATTCCACACTTGCAGCACAGCATAATAAGACCCAGCACTGAATCTTGTAGAGCAACCATTTGATGCTGTGAGAATAGAATATTTGACCTTGCCCACACCACTCCAGCTTAACGGACCAGGGTGGGACTCGGCATACAGGTATGCTGTTCTCGAATCACAGGCGTAATCGCTCATTTTATCGCCAGGACCGTATTATCTTTCTTAAAGTAATGTTATTATTGATTTGTATACAGCAAAATATTACGTAATTGAAACAACGATAATTAAATATAGTCTAAAATATATTGTTAGTAGAAGGAATATAACTACGATAGATTAGATCCTCGTGAATAGCATCTAACATTTAGACATTTTAAAGTATAGTAAATTATTTGGTCAAAATTTATAATAAGTTTGCGTCTATCAAGTACGTCATTTTGGCGTATTTTCATAAAATTCATTCAATCTTAAAATTCAAGTTAAAAAAAGTATATATATATATATATATATATATATATATATATATATATATATATATATATATATATATGTGAATAGTAAAATTGAAAAGATACGTGCAGTATAAAACGACAAAGATCACATATTGTCATGTTTTTATGTCAAACAAAACATTTGAAATTATATAATGCTAACCTACATAGGCTTAGCCGTTTATAAATATATAAATTAATAGACGAGTAAATGAACATATAAATAAATAAAATAAAAATGAAAAGATACGTGAAGTATAAAATGACAAAGATCATATATTGTCATGTCTCTATATCAAACAACACATTTAAAATTATATAGTTAGTTAGTAATTATCAAAGGAAATGACTTTTTAACGACTATAACCTATAACTAACTAGAGGCAAACTTGGTAAGTAGTTAATAATTATTAGGTTTAGTAAGTAGGTTTTTTTATAATACATTTTTGGGGAAAAAAGAGAGGAGCCTTTCATTTTTTTTTTCTTGCGCACCCCCAATGCATTAAGGCACGAGCCGCTACTGGAGTAAAGCTAAATGGACATCAAATTTGTAATGTAACTCCTGGCCTGATTGCCAAATAATTTGTAACATGTTTTTCTCACTAGCTCAAAGCAGGGTAGGGTCGACAAATTTATATAACACTTTTCTAACACTCATTAGGTGATAGCGGTCCTGTAATGGGATCACCAGCCTCTATTTGAGTCAGGCTGCAACACACAATGGTTAATTATTTAGCCTAATATTTATTTGCTCCTCCATTTGCCCTAGAGCTCATAGAAATCAATTCAGCGACAAATAAAATAACTGATATTTTGGGCAATCCATTTTGCACGGAAGAATTCGACATCGCTTTGAAGAAGACCCGAAATTCATCACCAGGAAAAGAAGACTAACTTATTCCATCGTTACCCATCCGCCACGCAGCGCCAAAAGGCTCTTGCTTTAAATTTTAAATGAATGTTGGCAAAATAACTGTTTCTTAGACCATTTAAAGGAGATTGTCATTTGTCTTATATGTAAGCCAAATAAATACAAACACTGGCCACTTCCTACCGGCCAATTTCTCTACTCCCTTGCATCTTTAAAACTCTTGAAAGGATGATAAAGGCAAGACTGGAGTTTTAGCGCGAACAAAAGAATATTTTTCCTTCACAACAGTATGAATTTAGAAGGGGAAAAGGTACAATCCATGCAATAAGTCAATTGGTAACTGATATACAGATTATTTTTTCTAAAAATGATTATTTGGCATGCTTGTACTTGGATATCAAAGGGCGTACGACAGTGTCAACTTGAACACTACCGCAAGTGGCAATACTAAGTCCAATTCTATTTAACCTTTATACTGCTTATTTGCATAACATACTACCAGAAGAAATTAAGTGGGTCCAGTATGGCGATGATTTACTAGACAAACATCTCAAAACGAATGCATAAGTAAACTTTAGGCTTTTATGCCTCTCTTGGTCTCCTGGTTATATGAAAATGGATTCGATCTGTGTGTCGCAAAAACATCCATCGTTATTTACACACGTCACAGGATAGGTTAGATAACACCTATTATCTTTGTCCTATCTTTCATGCCCTTCTCCAACGAATATAAATACTGAGGCACGATATTGGACAGAAAATGGACTAGACACATTAGCAAGGTGTCATCACGACCAAAACCAAACATGCTGGATCCGACTGGACGACCATTGCCATTCGAGAATTCTGGACGCAGCTATTTTGTATTTTTTCTAATAGTGCCTACCATTGTTAGTTTTTTGCTTCGCAGCGATTTTGCTAGTGGTACGCTGGTGAACCAATTGTCAGTTGTAACGTTCCTATTAGAATTATAAATTGACTTAGCAGTTGTATCTACCTTGTAGAGCCCATCAGCCTGTTGACCAACGTTGACTTCCGTGTGGCTTGTGTAGAACATTTTTGCATCGCAAAGTGCAAAGATCTTTATTCCGTATTTGTTTGGCTTACTGAGTATATATTGCCAGAAGCGACATCTTCCTCTAAACCCTTCTAACTTTTCGTCTACCGTAGCATATTCAGAATGGCTGTAACACTGTTGTATGTTGTCATTAAATTTGTCTAATATTATTTTTACAGCAACAAGTTTATCCATTTTTACTTTATTTTCTCTTGTTTCGATATCGTCCATTTGGAGATATCGTAACAAAGAGCGGAACGTCTTTATGTACATGGTGAGACGAAACGCCTCGATATCTGTTCCATGTGTGGCCCATACATCTTCTGTGTTTAGGTGGTTTGCTTTTCTGACGCCCGCTAGACAGAGCAGGCCAATAAGAGCTTTGATTTCAGAATCATCCGTAGGTTTGGCATCTCTGTCACGTGCAAAATTGTCCTTTACAGATTCAATTTTCTTATTTGTCATATCCGCCAGAGTCCTCAACATTTCGAAATCACACAAACAGTCCCATATTGCAAATATGATTTTTTCCCTATTGCATATGGTTTTGTCCCTGGCAACTTACGGATTGTTTTATTTTCTCGTTCTAACGTTCTTAGGGGGCGCCTGTTCGTTCCATTTTGTACAGCCGTCTTTTACCATAAAATACGGACATCAGGGTATGTTTCTGGTATCTCACTTTCATCCAATTCTTGTTCTGATTCACTGTTATCTGAACGATCATCAATATTATCTACTTCGCCCTCCCCTTCGTCGCCATATTCGTCGGTAAGACACGTCATATAATTTCAATAACCTGGCCTGTTCTGTCCCATAATCCATACCTTCAAATATTTGCATCAATAATGTACTCAGTAAAGATATAGCTGCATACATACCTTCCCATCTTGGTTATAATTAGCAAAACAAAACTTTCAAAACACAGATCGAAAACAACACTTCAACGGGCGCACCCGGTCTCCCACACCGTGTTAGTAAAAAGCTTCGAATCAAAAATAGGCCCGTCACTCACATTAGGAACAACTAAGACTGACAAAGCCCTGAGAAAGTACATGGAACGGGAAGCACAAAGTTAGATCTAAGACAGGAGTCGCCATCTCGTTGGGGAACCAAGTAGTATGTTGTCACGACAGCTCCAAATAACACAAAATGTTATAAAATAGAGACTATGTACAACCCACTAACAATTTTGTAAATTGTCAGCCCTGGCCCATTTCTTCCCTAATATAGGGTTAATGTATGTAAGGCTGGATGAATTCTCACCCCAATTACAACCGCAGATCGGTTTCACTCGGGAAGCACGTGTTGCCGATAACCTCCGAGAATACACGATTTAACAGACCACACGGTCTCTCACATCGGGCGCGCCCACTGAAAGGCAGTGTTTTTTATTATGCCATCACTAATAGAGAGCCATGGATTCGAAGACAAGGCGACAATGCTTTTAAACTGTGATAAAAAGTTCACGTGACAGGAAGAAACGCGTCTTAGCTGGAACACTTACATATGGTTTTCAACATTTGGTTGAAACTGTTTGGAAGTCGTTGTGGTCTGCATTTCAACGAAAGGAAATCCTCCTTTATTATAATTTTTTTCTCATTTTCCTTAACAAGTCAGCATTTTTTTATTATGGTTTATGATCTCGACAAAAGAAATATGAAATATACATAGTTAAATGCAGTGTGAAAGTTTATATATTTCATACGTCACATTAGCATAACTTCCAGCCGACGTGTTCTACCTTTTACGAATTCCTGCAGAACTTCATGGTAGAAAGACTATGATAAAAAACTGGTGACGGTCGAACCAACTAGCTGAGTCAGTGTTGAATATTTCATTCCTTGCGTGTCTGCATTTATATTAGACCTGATTGTTCAAATATAATAAATGTGAGGGATTTTTTATCAAAAAGAGGTGTTTCTCAACGATTCAATTCGGACGGTCAACTGTGACTTTTAATTAATAAAAAATGTGGGAGTAACACTATGCTATAAGGAGTGGCTGGAAGCTAAAGGAACCAATAGCTATAAAAACTTAGTAAGGTCAAAATGGGATTATCTAAATGAAACTTGCCTCAGTTAAAAGAATATTTTTAATGAAATTGGAGGAAAGTACAAAGCAATGTACACATCTAGGGTTTGCAGAACACTCTTCTTGCGATATTTTCTTTACATAATCCGTATTTGTTTCAGGTTATTTGCCTTTGTCTTTCACCAGCGTTTATTGCAAGATAACAATGCTGTTAAAGGTTTGCGTAGGTAATAAAAAGTCATTTAGATTACGGTGCTCCAAAAAAACCTTAGCAAAATATATCTTCAGTTCCCATGTAGACACAAAAAGTTGCTACCAAGATGGGCTATCACAAAACATATGTTACTGAGGTTTCTTTTTGGGCACCTTAATCTAAATGACTTTTTATTACTTACGCAAACCTTTAACCACATTTCTATTGTTGCGTTTTCGCCGGGTTCTGGATAAGTTCTGGATAAGTGAGAGTTTAAATTTTAACAAAACAACTTTTATTACTCTCTCAAAATGGATACAATAAATGTTCTAGAATGTCTCTCTCACAAGACACTTAGTTTATCTGGCCTTACAATCACACTTCCCACTGGCTACTGCTTCTTCGAGTCACTTCAACATTATCTAATTGAACGGTACTGCCTGAGCTGGCTTGCTTTCGCCTTTATATACCTGTCGTACCTTCCACCTCGTTTCGGGAGTGTTCCATTCCAGAATCTTCCAGGACCTTCTTTTGCTAGAAGGTGGCCAGATTGTGCAAGAATTCTCAGATGTCGGGGAAGTTTTGGATGTGGTAACACCGCACCTACATCTATTGAAGTGCTTTGTAACACTATCTTGTAACATGTTTTGACATAAAACTCAACTTTGTTACATCAACCCCTTAAGGGTGGTGATAACAACTCTTATATTTTAAATAGGAAACATGGGTCGTGTGTTACATCATTTGAAAGCTCTTTCTTTTCTGAATTCAGCACACTAATTTTTTTGGAAGTTTTATCCACTCGTTTACAAATTATTCACAGTTGAAAATGCAAAAACGCATTTCACTCATTTCGATAAGAAATGTACTGATAGTCAATGTTTTGTTGGTTTGTAAACAAAAAATTGACTATCAGAACATTTTTTATCGGAATGAGAAATGCGGTTTATTATTTCAGTGTATCGGTAGGTTTGATACTTGATACTTTGATACTTGATAGTATTACCGAAAATTAATGGTGTATTCTGTAGAAGAAATAGTTGAAATAATTACTCTTTTTTTCAAAAACGATGACTGTGCCAATCGTACCGCAAATTTGTTTAATGAACGACATCCGAACAGACGTGTGAACAAAAAATACATTTTGGAGTTAGTTGCAAAGTTTCGACAAAGTGGTTCAGTAGCCAACAAAAAAACGGGATCCTGAACGTGAATTTCCGGTTAGAAATGAGACTACTGAGATTGAAGTTTTAGGACAAATTGCTGCAGACCAAACTTTGAGCACGAGAAAATTGGCCACTGTTTCAAACATCAAAAGAAGAACTATTCAGCGAATATTGAAGCATCATATTTCACCCGTATAAAATTCATCTTGTACAACATCTGAATGAAGATGATTTTGATCGGAGTTTTGTGAAGTTATTGCTGCACGAATAGCTGATAACGGGAACTCTCTGTTCAATATCCGGTTTTCAGACGAGTGTACGTTTTTATTAAACTCTACAGTCAATTGTCATTATTGTCGTTATTGGGCAGATAATAATCCAATATAAAGGCATAACCGATTTCCGTTTCACGGGAATACGGGGAAAAGCAGAAAAGTAGTTTTTAGGGTTAACTCGTTTAATACAACTATTTTAAACTTAACAACAAGTGCACAGTGATGCAATAACAACTAAAATGAATGGAACTCCCATTTGTAAGGGGTCATTAATACTGGAGTTTATTAAGTCCTTCTGGGGTCACGGTACGGACGGCGAGACGAGCACTTCTCCCGGGCTGCGTTCGCTGTACCACTGCTTCTGACTGCAAGACGGGTGGTTCCAAGCCGGCGTTGGGAGAAGGGGAGTTGCCACGTCTATGTTGGGATGTTACACCAAGAAATTTTCACGAACTGCACAGAAATTGAATGTCTGGACTGGCATTTTTGGAGACCGTTTAATCGGACCAATTTTTCTTGATGGCAATTTGAGTGGCAAAACGTATTTGGAGTTACTAGAAGATATCGTTTACCCTCTACTAATTGACATTGTTGAAAATGATGATCGTTATTAAGAAAATCAATTAGTGTTTCAACCAGATGGAGCTCCTCCGCATTTTTCACAACGTGTTAGGGAGTTTTTGAACAGAGTTTCCAGAGGAATGGATTGGGCGTAGATGTGCTATTCAGTGGCCCACTAGATCACCGGAATTAACTCATTTAGTGTTATTTCTATGCGGCCATTTAAAGAGTAGAATTTTCGCAACAGAACCGGACTCTCTGGAAGAATTACGATGACGCATTGTTGAAGAATGCCGTCTAATAACTCCACAAATGCTCCAGAATGTCAGAGCTCGTTTTGAACAAAATTTGTACTTTTGTATGGAAGCTGGTGGTCAACAATTTGAACACTTACTTAACTCAATAAACATTTTTGAACGTTTGGTTTTGTTTTTTAGTTTTTTTTTACGAAAAATTGACTAATTAGTACATTTCTTATCACAATGTATGAAATACGTTCTTGCAACTCCAACTGTGAATAACTTTTAAACGAGTTGATAAAACTTCCAAAAAAATTAGTGTGCTGAATTCAGAAAAGAAAGAGCTTTCAATTGATGTAACACTCGACCCATGTTCCCTATTTAAAATATAAGGGTTGTTATCACCACCCTTAAGGGGTTGATGTGACAAAGTTGAGTTTTATGTCAAAACATGCCCCCCTCAATATTAATTGACGTGTTTCAGCGTTTCTTAAAAAAAAGATTCTCTGGACGCAAATCGGTCTGTTTCGTTTTCGCAATCAGTTGACGATATTGTTGCAGATATAGAATTCGCGAACTCTTTAAAAACGCTCTGTTAAGAAAACTCGTTAAAAGACGAATCACAGCACCCGTTGTTAATCCCCATTATTTCATTATTTTACTTAACAATATAACATACTAATATACATAAATCTAACCCTCCCGATAAGGTAAAACACCAAATAAAATGTTGCTGTAAAAGAATCTTTATAGCGTAGTCAGTTCAAATTGACTACGAGAATGGGACCTTTAATAGGTCTGAAACACACAAATCACAAATTTTTATTGTTAAATACACCATAAAATTGAATAGCAGCCCGTATACGGGCGGCATCCTCGATTAATGAATAAGTAATTTAAATGTTTGTTTTAAATGAATCCGACTCCCAGAAGTTATGACGATGAGTGGACAGAATTACAGGTATCTACTACCCGAACTCTCCCATTTCCCTCTACGTTCCCATATGTGTAGGAGTTAATTCAATTTTGAACGTTGCTTTGAAGCCGTTAGCTTGCGCGGAACTAACATGTTTGTATGTTCCGAATTTGGTTACGGGCGAAGCCACCAACACACACACACGTTTTGGGACTAATGGATTTCAATTGGCTTTTTAATGTTTTAAACGTACTCAAAGGATGTTTTATAACAGTGGAGGGGTTTTTGTAACACTCTTTCATGCCTCCCTTGAAAAACAATCACGCTGGATGACGCGTATCGATCTGTGGCTTGGAGAATTTGAATACGGTGCCGGTAGGGTTAGGTGGGCATTTCGTCGACCCACGTGTTTTACTTCGTGAAATCGTTTCGGACAGTTTGATAAGTTTATTAATGATTTAGCACTGGTTGCTTGGTAACTCAAGGAGTTTTGAATTGAAATTATAGCAACATTTCAATAGTATGACCTATGCAATACAGGCTTTGACTAAAAAAATATCCGTTACCACGCACTTTGGTGGAGGTTGTAATATTCAGACAGAAAACTAAAAAAGTTTGGACTCAGAAAGTGCGTTATGGTAGTGAGTTTTCATAAAAATGTTTTTAATAGCAAATATCTCTTTTTTAATGAATCTGCCGCCTTTTCGTGAGATTTGTGTAACTAATATTTATTTATTTGCAAATACAGTGTTCAACCAAATTAAGCACAAGGACATATAAAGAATAACATTGCAAAAAATAACACACCCAAGGCAAGAAATACATGTAAAAAAAATCCCGGGACGCAGCAAGTGCGTTTTGGTAGTGAATTTTCATAAAACTATTTTTTAATAGCAATAATGTGTTTTTTTAAGAAAGCAGGCATCAAATTTGGTTACCAGTGTAATCTATATAGTAAAAACAATGTGCCAAAATGCAAAAATGCAATAACATAAGGCGTGTTTGATTAAAAAAAAAGAAAATTTGTATCAACAACGACTTATGGGCCACCCTGTAATTGTAGAAATAATCTTTTAAGATGTAGCTCAAGACACCCTATAATTAATATATACAATTTTTTTTCATATCTGGTATCATAACAGATATATTGAACTTTATTGATTTTTTTTACGAAAATTCTACAAAAATTATATACTATTAACGATAAACTCTGTAGCTAAGGCTACTGCCACGCATCAGAGAAAGGGTCTATTTGAAATGAATTTTCTGGAAACATTTTATTAAAATGAAGGACAATGACGGTTGAAACTAAGACTTCAGGGTTTGTAAAACATTCTTCTTGAGACATTTTATTTCCATAGCCCGTATTAGATTCAAGTTCTTTTCCTAAATGTTGCCAATTTTGACGTTTAAATCGCAACTTTGACGTTTTGTGAAAAACCCCAATTTATTTTTGTTTAAATGCCTATAACTTTTTTGTTTTTTGACCTACAGAGCTAAATTCTGGTAGATAACTTGCCTATAATGATATAAACCCGCGTATAAAATTTGGTTGCCCTTACTTTGTTAATTTTGGATATAATTTTTTTTCGAAAGAAAACACAAAATTTTCCGGGAAAACCTCTTGGGATTTTCCTGGATAACTAACATATCCAAGCCACTTGCAAAAGGAAGGTACTCACCAATTTTGACGTTTAAAATCGCGAAACTGACCTCGGATTTGGGTTCCGGGGGTCCTAAATAGCGCTCATTTGAAGACATTTTTTCAAAATTCGAAAGTCGGGATCTCCTCATTAGTGAATTTTTTTTAAAGAAAATTCACTAAAAGAAGAAGATGTTCGCATAATTAAAGCGTTTTGAAAAAAAGAAAAATATTGACATAATTAAAACATAGTTAACGTACAACATGACATTAGTTATTCACCAGAAAGTAAAACAGCCGATCTCCGTGCTTTTTTGCTAGAGACACTCAAGCCAACACAGTTCTGCACAGTTGAAGAAAGCACACATTATATACAAAGGAGAACTAAGCTTTATATCTGTTCTAGGCTAAGATATAAAAAGTTGCTATTTCTTGAAGCAGCCCTTGGCGTGTGGATATTTAACCCGGCGTCTGACATATGAAAATCTTTAACATCTTCCGACATGTGGGGTATCACATACCGCACAATATTTTTTTTTAATTTCCTTTAACTGAATTTTTGATATATATTTTTTATGACACTAAATACAAATATCACATTTCTTCATTAGCAACACAAAAACAGAAAATCTCACATCATCCTGTTTTAGGCAGTAAAAAAACGTTTATAAAAAACTTTTATTTACAATGGTTCTATTCCATCAAATAAACAGAAACAATAGAATATAAGTAAATAATACATTGCAGTGTACAATATAAAAAAAATTATATCAAAATATGTAAAACCAAAAAGTTATGCATTTGCAAAGTGACTACAATTTTCGCAGTACATAAACAGAACATTTTTTCGCAAGCCTCACATACATATTTAGTTTTGCGATCACGATTACGAGGACAAAAATCACATCTGCGCGGTTTGTTAGGTCTTTGTTTCTTTGTTGGAGGTTCTTCGGGTTCTCCTCTGATTTTGATCAAAGCCGTCCTTATTTCGCGAGGTATTCTAAAGTTGGTCATCCTTGCTTTTATGAATTCAAACCCCAACATTGTGAGCAAATCTTTTCTTTTCAGAATTAATCCATTATTATTTTCACGATGAATTATCTGGGAATTGATACCGGCAGTGTTCATTATAGAAAAAAATAGTGTTAGAGGTCATCGTCGGCTATTGCGAGATACATTATAGTTTGCAGACAATTCATCTACTGTATCTACCCCTCCTTTCGTTAGATTGTAGAATGAAATTATTTCAGGTAGCTTATCTTCGGATTCATCTACGGAATCGTCATGATGAAGGGTTGACATCAGCAGAACCACCTTGCCCTTTCTTTGAACGTACGATACTATTGTAAAATTTTCTTGAAAACCAAAGACACTTGACTTTATTGGTCGATTTCGAACATTCAAAAATGTCTCAGGGATTTCCCTTTTATTTTTTCGAATTGTAACAACTCCAGTCAGATGATGATTTGTACGGAGCTTTTCAAATAGATCGTAACTTGTGTACCAATTGTTACACGTAATATTTCTGTGACTACCATCATATGGACTTACGAGCCGTTCCACTATTGCAGTTGGAGTATTATTAAGAGCAAAGGGCCCATCAGGTTACTTACCCACATAGACCTCCATGTTTACTAAATAATGCGTTCGGGCATCTACCAAAGCTTGAACCTTAATGCCATACTTAGCCGTTTTATTCGCTATGTACTGGCGAAATGGACATCTGCCTTTAAAAGCTTCCAATTTCTCATCAATGGTTAAATATCTACCAGGCGAATAGGCATTTTTGCAATTATCAGTAAATTTTTCTGTTATGACTCTAATAGGTGCCAGCTTATCTATTTCGCGTCTTTGCGAGCGATTTTCTTTATTATCAAATCGCAAACATGTAAGCAAAAATTCAAACCGTCTTTGGGCCATAGTTACTCGAAATATTTCAAAACCGGTTCCGTCAGTTTTCCATAAATCCTTCAGTAAACGGTGGTTGTTTCGAAAAACTGCTGCTAAAGATAGCAGTCCGAATAAAGCTTTTAGTTCTATATTATTTGTAGGTTGATAATAAGAAGATTTCTCCCATTCACGTGTTTTTTCCTCAATTCGTTGATTTGTCCACCGCGTAATATCTTCTATCATTTCTTCATCGATGAAAATAAGAAAACATTCGAGATGACTTTTTTTATCTCTAGCGGATCTTTTGACACCAGGCAATTGAGTTATCAGGTTCTCGCCTCGGGTTCTCACATTCCTGTTATAATATATTTTTCTCCATTTAGTTTCATTTTTCCCTAAATAGTATTTTTCCTGATCTTGCACTATTTCAGATTCATTTTCGGTTACATCATTTTCGTGTGCGTTAGTGGTAACACCGGCAGCTTCCATAAGGTTACCTTGTCCATCTTCATTATTTGCTTCCTGCTCAACATCTGGATAGTCACTGTTTATGCTTACATTGTCTATCTCACTCTCATCGTCTGATTCAATAACTTATTTCATCTTCGCTTTGCACCTCCTTCCACAGATCCTGGAGGCGACGCATTTCCTTTTCGTAGTCTCCCATAGTTAAACTAATGATTTAAAGGGCTGGTGAATAATATCGACATTTAATAAGGAAACATACCTCAAAATTTGAAGCAAAGGCGCGTAAACTGCGATAGAAATTTATTTGAGAAATGTTCGAATTTTGTAACACAATCTGACACGTGGGGTTTGACAAACCCTAGGTAAACTAAACCGTTCATTAACACAAACTCTAGCAAACTGTTGTCAAAATGGCTCCGCACGTTAAGAGACTCGACACGAAAACTGTCCACTAAAGTCAAAAAAAGATAGTCGAGCGTCTACTTGGTGGAACAATAACCTCGAAAAACTACAAAGAGAAGTCAGACGTCTTTTCAATCGTGCCAAGACAACAGGCAACTGGGAACAATATAAATCCGCTCTAACACATTACAACAAAGAGATAAGGAACGCTAAGAGGGAATCCTGGAGGAGGTTCTGCGGGGACATCGATAATTTGCCCAGCAGCGCCAGAATCCATAGAATTCTCTCACGCGACCGTGTTCAGGAACTGGGATCGATAAAACGACCAGATGGCTCCTTTACTGAATCACGGAAAGAAACGTTAGAGCTCTTAGCACACACACACTTCTCAGATTGTCTGACCCTGAGCAAAGAAGATGTCCTACCAACCGAGGGTCAATTTAAACGCCCTCAAAGGGAGGACTGGCGGGTTGCTCGGAGAATAGTTACAGCCTTGGCAGTGGAGTGTGCTGTGAAACATTTCCAGCCATTCAAGGCGCCAGGGGAGGATGGGGTGGTACCGGTCCTACTACAAAATGGACCGTAGATTATCCTACCTTTCCTAATCAGGCTGTATAGAGCCAGTCTGGCTTGGAACTATATTCCATCCAGCTGGACGGTGATTAGGGGGGTTTACATTCCCGAATTGGGACGTAATGACCTCCTACCCACATCACTGAGACCTCTCAGTATTACATCATTCCTCTTGAAGGGATTGGAAAAAATACTGGACGAACACATTAGGGGGAACATCTTAACAACCCCCTTAATACCCACCAGTATGCCTACCAAGCTGACAAATCTACTGAGTTAGCACTCAATAACCTAGTCGAGAAAATCACACACTCCCTGGATAACGAGGAGGTGGCGGTGGCTGCATTTTTCGACATTAAAAGAACATTCAATAATGCATTACTTATCTCCATCTACGAAGCCACTATCGCTAGAGGGGTGGAACCTACCATTTGTGGCTGGATCGGAAGCATGCTCCACAATCGGGCCGTTATTACCTCGTTGCAAGGGGAGGTTGTCAGCTTCAGGGCTGCGAGGAGGTTCCCTCAGGGGGGAGTTCTATCCCACCCTGCTGTGGTCCCTCTTTGTGGACGATTTGCTGGCTATCCTGGGGCTGTAGGAGGTTGAGGTCCAGGCGTATGCTGATGATCTAGTCATAATGGTTAGGGGCAAATCTGAGGAGGAACCAGCAAGTACTCTTCAAGAGGCACTAAATGTAGTGAATGATTGGTGTCGGAGGGAACAGATGTCTGTGAACCACCGCAAAACGATCATTGTTCCATTTACCAGAAGAAGAAGGCTGGATAGATTAAAACCACCTACTCTTATGGGGGGAAACGATTCCATTTACGGAATAAGCAAAATATCTGGGGGTTGCCCTAGATAAGAAGCTCAACTGGGATGTACAGTTAGAGATATACTTTTTTTTCTGGAAATTTCTTCAATTAATCGCTTACTAGGACCTCTAAAACCGGTCTCCCAGGTCCATTTAAATTTAAAGAATTAGTTTTAATAATATACCTTACTAATAGTGTACAATTCTTATTAAAATTCACTACTATAATGCACTTGCTGCGACCCGAACTTTTTTTCTTTGTGGTCAACTGATGGGCCCTAAATTCATTCCATGAGAATGCCTTTCTAAAGAGAATAAATTATCACAGCTATGTAGAAGTTATGATTCAATTTGAAATTTTTGTTAGGCATCTTGAAAAGTATACAGTGCGTCCCAATCTGGATGGGAATGTATTGCTATCTCCGTTATTATTAGAGATAGGGAGACGGTTAACATAGCAATGTTTTGTAGAATTTCATGCTCGTTCCAAATATGACCTGTATTTTGCCCGGCCTTTTTTCGTTTTCGAGTTATTTTCAAAAAACCAAAATTTGTCGCTTTCTTTTTTCTTCAATATCTAAGTAGGCGTTGATCTGACATGTCTAGGATTTGGCGATTATCAGGACACTTTTCACAGAGTAATCTTTTTGTGCTATTCTCAACTTTGGAATGTCATTTGTTTTTGAGCTACAGGTATCAACGTTTGTTTTTATTATGGCAGCCATATTTGATTTGTTGCTCATGTGATAGCCTGTAAAAAGAGCTTTCCAATGATGTACAACATGTTGTAATTGCACTGGCAATTTTGAGAAAAACCGTTTTGTGTAAAGTTTTATATTTCTATATCAGCTGGTTGTTTTATATAGTAGACAACTGATCATATTAGCAGAAACAGATTGCTATTAAACAAAGGAGTTACAACCTAGGCAGTCAAAACCACTTCACGATCTTATTTTTATATTACAAAAGTAAACAGCCCTTGTAATCTGGAAGTCAAAGCCGCTATACAAAGTTAAACTGATGTAAAGTTTTTTGCTCGATGTAACATATTCGAGAACGGAGGGGTATTGGATGCATTCATGCATTTAATGATGATACGGTATTCGATTCATCAATCAAAATAGCCCGATCCTCCTAGCAAACAATGGTCCCAACTACAAAGCAAGAAGCTGATGCGTGTTGCCAGCAAAAAGTGCCCCGGCAAAAAAGAACGTTGGCTTGCTAGATAGTAACTGAACCGTACATTGTCGTGATTTATGGCCTCTACCATAAGTCAATTACCGCCCATTACACTCCACTCTGTATAACTTGCGAAGTTTAACTATGTACTATCACTTATCACTTCATCGAGTTTAATATTGAGCCTGTAGAGAAAGAGTTTGTGTCAATCATTTACCGGTTTAGTGGCTCTGATTTTTTAATTAGATTATTTGTAATTAGAGAAAGGTGCGATAGCTACTTTTCCGCTTGAACAGTCCACTATCAATCGAATAAAAAAATAAGTAGTAAGCCACTACTATATGCTATGCAGTGTGGAAAAGCCATTGAATAAATTCAGTATCTCAATTATTATTTATAAAAAAATTCGAGACGCAGCAAGTGCATTATAGTAGTGATTTTTCATAAGAATTGTACACCAATAACGTATATCATTAAAATTAATTCCTTAAATGGAAATGGATTTTGAAGATTGGTTTTAGAGTCCGAGTGAGCGATTACTTGAAGAAATTTCCATTTTCTATAGAGCTAGAAAATTAAGATCTGGTACATATTTGTAAATACTGTCGCTTTAAAAAAAAAATATTATAAATTTCATTAGAGTTACAAAAGCATTCCAGAAAAAAAAATTATTTACAAAGGGAATGTACCTGTCAAATTATCAATACGAGAGGTGTTTTTCCTTATTAATTGCTTGGATGGTTTTGTTTTAGTCAACCCAATCGAACTAGTTTTTCGAAACAAAACAACCAAAAAGATATTTCTCATAGGTTTTACTATGTCTCAAGATTGAATAGTATAGCTTAATGAGAAATTGAGTTATCGGATTTGAAATATTTTTACGACAATTCTCTACCACAACGTACTTGCTGCACCCAGACCCTCTCCATCGCTTATTTACTGTTGCTGTATCCATTTTTTTTATTTATTTTTGTTCCCTCAGGGCTCGTCCGCGGCCTTGCCGCCCCGATAGCACCGCAACCCTGCTGTATCCATACTTTTTTAAATGATGAAACATTGTAGCTTTCTATGTGAGACTGACAAACAAGGTAACCTCAAATTTATTTTTGGAAAAATAGTTTAAACAAATGAAATGAGGGAATGTGGCGGTGGTTCCGACCGCAGTGTTTCCGCCAACACTACTCTATGTTTCTGCATAAATACTCTTGACAGTTAAACGTTACGTTACGTTATGCGACAGCCAGCTGTCAAGAACTACGGCAACTATAAGAGACACCAGGCGATCTCTCTCCCTCTCTGCTCTCTACCAACCGCTACAGTGAACACACGCCCTCCACGCTCGGTCAGTTATCTGCTATGTACTCGTGTACTGTTGTAATTGTTATTATATCATAAAGTGTATCATATAGTTTATTCAGTTAGTGAAGCAATAAAGTTATATTAAATGTTTACGTATGGATTTAATATCAACAAGTGCAATTAACATCCATATTGGTGACCCCGTGCCGCAAGAATTTAAACATAAATTGAAAATCTTGGTTCGCGGCTTTATCACGGGGGTGCACTTCCACCTTCTACAGGCTTACAACCACCCTCAATGCATAAACAAAAACAATAGAAACAAGATCCCGGGGACTAACTAAAAAATAGGCCCATGGCAACTACTGCCTGTCGTGCGAGGCGACTAATCGGAGTCAAGCAGGTGGTAGTGGAATTTTCATTTACGTGATAGTAAAGGATTTTTTTACGCCTAAAGAGGTACCACCCCTTACATCAAGGGGCCGGTGAAGTCCCAACGGACGTTTCCGGTTCTGGTGTATGAGTCGGTTTCACTTATAAGCAAAAATGATGATGGCTCCTCCTTGTACAAAAGATTCCGGAGGTAAAATACCCCTCCATTCGGATCTCCGGGAGTGGGGTGTACAGGGGGCGCCAGCAACAAGATTTAACATATCCTTCTCGAATATATGTGGCCTAAATTCTAACCTGAACTCCGTCCACCATTTCCTCCAGGCTAATAGGCCTCAACTCGCCTTCCTCACCGAAACCCAAATCCTTGCCAAAACAGCCACTAATCACCTTCATTTCCCGGGGTATGAGCTCCTTACTTCATTTAGATTGCATGGAGGCGTGTGCGCATACGTCCGTAGCAATCTAACATGCACCAGACTCCCCAAATTAGAAGCTAGAAGAAAAGACATACTATGGATAAAACTCTCTGTCAGGGCTGCAACTAAATTCATCTGTTGCATTTACCGGTCACCTTCTGACAACAACTTTCTCCAGCTCTTTGACTACCTTTCTGAAATAACCCATCACCTGATTCCTGAATATCCTTCCTCCGAGGTCACTATTCTTGGTGACTTCAATGTCCATAATAAGGAATGGCTAGGATCTTTAAAAACCGATCAACAAGGGAGAGCAGCGGAGGCCTTTTCAGTCAGCAATTCTTTAGCCAATATGGTTCAGCAACCTACTTACTTTCCTCGCATCCCAACACACAGCTCAAATCCCATTCTTACTACAAAACTTGAACGCTATAAGATATCAGTCACCGTCCCCCTTGGTCGCTCAGACCACGGCATGGTCACTGCTTCCTGCGCAATCCAACCCGAGGTCACACAGTCATCACACCAACGTATCGTTTGGCACTACAACTCCGCGAACTGGGACGAAATGCGGGATTACTTTTCCTCATTTCCATGGACATCGGTCTGGTTCTCTGATCCTGACCCCTCTGATATCTCACAAAACGTCACCGAAATTATCCAGGCTGGCATGGAATTATTTATTCCACGTACACAGAAAACCTCTTCAGGAACTTAAAAGACCTGGTTCTCTAAATACTGTGATAAAGCCAGACTTGAAAAGGTCAAAGCTCACAAAACGCTTCTACACAATCCCAGTCAAGAAAACCGTCAAGCATTTAACGACGCAAGAAAAAAAAGTGTTGCTAAAATATAAAAAATATATAGAGCCTTTTCTCTTTTACCTGTTTCACATGTTGTAATCAAACTGAGTCTAGAAAACCGATAATTCAATAGAGAAAACTCTAAAGATTTTCAATTTTTTAAGTCTACTATCTAGAAACCATAAATCGTTTTAAACTGCACTTTGTCAGTAAATATATAATTGTCTGAGGCCCACTATAATAAATTAGCGCAACGTCTATATAGTTCTTTATAAGCTGGCAACATGTTTTTCTTGGGATTGCAACTTGTATTGCTCTCCAGGGGGCTGTTTCTTTTTCAGTATGTGTAGTCTGCTGAGCTCTGTCAAGTTACAGCGTATTTCACATTATTCTCGGATCCCGATTACTCTTATGCTTATCTCTTGTCATGTCTGTTATCTCCTAGCGTTCGCTTTTGCGTAGATTTACATTATTCTTTCTAATTGAATTGAATTAACATCAACCCTATAAACTCCAATTGCTTCGGCATGTTCAGATTTACGATGTAAATATTGGAAGTTGTGACGAGCACTGATAAATACACTTTGAAGAACCCTATTCACTACAACATATTTTCTAGACCATACGTCGTTTCGCTAAGCAAGGTATGTTTTAAATTTATTAACGAGACCAAGATCAAAGGATGGTTTCGTTATGTGGACGATATTTTCAAAGTATCTGATGTACAAAAAAGACGATTTTGCCTACCAGAAAACAACGTTTTCTGACAGACCTCTTTATTGTATTTTAGATTTGCCCCTGGGGATGGCTACTAGTTAGCCGAAACGCGTAGGGATTTAATAAAATCATACCGATAACTCCTAAAATAATGGGACGATTTTGATAAAATTTGGCATGTACCTTCCTTTTGTCAGGTCAGAAAAATCGGACTAGGTTTTCCGGGAAAATTTTTAGTTTTCATTCAAAAAAAAAATCTTAAAAAATAAAAAGGCTATGATAACCAAATTTGGTAGGTAGGTTTACGATATAAAAAGTAAACTATACACCAAAGCTTGTATGTCTATGCTACATGAAAAAAAAGTTATAATAAAATGTTTGGTGCCAGATCATTTCTATGAAAATTCACTACCATAACGCACTTTCTGCGCCCAGGCTTTTTTCTTAAATGATGATGCTTCTAGTTCGATTCGATAACACAACGTATGATTGCTCCAAAACAATAACCAATAAAAAGATACTTTTGAAAAAGACAGCACGATGGCAGGTGTAATAAAGAAGTTAGAGTTTTGTTAAGTTTTTGCTATACAGAGACAACTATTAACAAGAAAATAAGAAAAGAGAAGCGATGAAAATTAAAATTAATCTTCCGTGTAGCAGAACTTGACAACCGTAGAGTAAAAGCAAACTCATAATATTTAGAGCTATATGCCCTAAACTTAGGACAACAAAGTACAAGCGACAGCAATAAATTATGAAGACTCCAACTTTATTTATAAATTAGAAAAGTTTTTTTCCTGATTCACCTGGCTTGAATAAAGAATGAAGCTCCTAATTCCTTTTGCTTATGAAACAGATGGTAAAAGTATTAACGTTCAGATTCGGCAAATCAGGAGGTTATAGATTGCCAGAAAAATTATTTTGAGGTACCTTTGATTTTAGTGAATTTTCGTAGGACCCCTAGAACCCATATCCGGGGTCAGTTTCAATTTTTATATGTTTATATATATATATATATATATATATATATATATATATATATATATATATATATATATATATATATATATATATATATATATATGGCACATACCTTCCTTTTGTGGGATAAGTTCGTTGCTGAGGAAAATCGGACGAGGTTTTCCGGGAAAATTGAGTTTTCATTCAAAAAAAATTTATATCTCCGGAATTAACAAAGTAAGGGCAACCATTTGGTGCGCGGATTCACATCATCATAGGTAAGCCACCTACCAAAATTTAGCGCTGTAGGTTAAAGGGCAAAAAAGTTACAGGCATTTAAAAAAATATATTTGGTTTTCCTCAAAACGTCCAAGTCGCGATTTCAAACGTCAAAATTGGTAATATTTAGGAAAGGAACCTGAAATTAATATCAGCTATGGAAAGAAAATGTCTCAAGAAGAATGCTTTACAAAGCCTGAACTCTTAGTTTCAATTTCAATCGTCATTCTCCTTCATTTTACTAAAATATTCCCAGAATATTCATTTAAAATAGACCCTTTCTCTGATGCTTCGGCAGTAGTGTTGGCTATAGAATCCATCGTTTAATGGTATATCATTTTTGTCAAATTGTCGTAAAAAATCATTAAAGCTCAATATATCCGTTATTATGCAAGTTACGAAAAAAAAATGGTAATAAGCTACATCTTAAAAAATATTTCCACAATTACAGTTTGGCCCATAAGTCGTTGGTGATACAATTTTTTTTTAATCGAACACGCCCTATGTTATCGCATTTTTGCATTTTCCATCGAAATATAATACATCTTTGTAAGAAAAGAAATTCGGGAGGCAGCAAGTGCGTTATGGTAGCGAATTTTTTAATCTAACACGCCCTATGTTATTGCATTTTTGCATTTTCCATCGAAATATAATACATCTTTATAAGAAAAGAAATTCAGGACGCAGCAAGTGCGTTATGGTAGCGAATTTTCATTAAATGCTTCAAATTTGCATAGCTCAATTTGCTATTAACCAATAAGGTTGACCAGGAAACAGTTTTTTCGGGAACAATTTGTTTACTTTTGGAAATTTTTGTACATTTTCAAACAACAAAGTTATTTTGATGAAACGTGGCATATTGTTTCTACTATACAGATTGATGCCTGCTTTCTTAAAAAAAACATGTTAGGTATTAAAATCATTTTTATGAAAATTCACTACCATAACGCACTTGCTGCGTCCAGAACTTTTTATATATTTTGAAAGAAGGTTAAATTTGATGCACCGGTATTTGATTGTAACTACTAGCATAACTTTTTACAAAGTTCTCCGTCTCGAATGAGTTTACTTTGTATAAAAAGGCATGCTTCTACGGTGGCCCAGTCAAATTTCGCTACTATACGAATAAAAGTATTGACGCAGTAAGTGCGTTATCATATTGCATTTTTCATTCAAACAAATACGTTAACCAAGTGGAATTTTATTGCTTGAAAGAATCTTTATAACGGCAACTTCTGTGCAAAAGTCATTAATACCGAGTGCTCCATTATATTTTGACCCTTTATAAACTTATATAACTTTTAAACCGATTTATCTAAAGAAATGCGGTTGTCGCCAGTCTTCTTCTTATTTTTAAAAGCTTGTTTCTGGGTATCTGCCTTTTAGTAAATTTTCGTAGAAACAATTCACTAATGCAGAGATCCCTACTTTTGAATTTTGAAATTTTTTTTGCAAATGAGCGCGAACTAGGTCCCCTAGAACCCATATCCGGGGTCAGTTTCAATTTTTATATGTTTATATATATATATATATATATATATATATATATATATATATATATATATATATATATATATATATATATATATATATATATATATATATATATATATATATATATATAAATAATGGGCCGATTTTGATTAAATTTGGCATATACCTTCCTTTTGTAAATGGCTTGGATAAGTTCGTTAGTCAGAAAAATCGGACGAGGTTTTCAAAATTCAGTTTTCATTCGAAAAAAAAAATTACCTCAAAAAATACAAAACTCTGGGAGCAGCAAGTCCGTTATAGAAGTGAAATTTCATAAAAATGTTTTTAGTTACAAATATATCGCTCTAATGCGAGCAGGCATCAATTTGGTTACCGGTATGACCTATATAGTAGCAACAATGTCCATATTTTATCAAAATAATTATTTGAAAATGTACAAAAATTTTCCGAAAATAAACTTTAAATGTTTCTGAGAAAACTAGTCTCCTAGCCAATGAACCTTACGTTAATAGCAAATTGAGTTATTGAAATTTGAAACATTTAATGAAAACTCGCAACCAAAACGCCCTTGCTGCGTTCAACAAAAATTTTCCGAAAATACAAATTAATGTTGGTTTCCTAACCAACAAAACTTACGTTAATAGCAAATTGAGTTATTGAAATTTGAAGGATTTAATGAAAATTTGCTACCAAAACGCACTTACAGCGTCCAGATTTTTTCTTACAAACATGCATCATATTTCGATAAAAAATGCTAAAATGCAGTAAGGAATTTGTTCTGCGAAAATTAGCTAAAAATTATAGACCCTTAAACCATAAACTTCACTAAACCTACAGCGAAAGCATCAACTTATCTAAACCGACAGCCAAAGCATCGGAGAAAGGGTCTATTTGAAATGAATTTTCTGTAAACATTTTAGTAAAATGAAGGGCAATGACGGTTGAATCTTAAACTTAAGGATTCGCAGAACACTCTTCTTGCAACATTTTCTTTTCACAATCCGTATTTCTTTAACATTCTTTGCCTAAACATTGCCAATTTTGAGTTTTAAATTGCGAGCTTGAGGTTTTAAATTGCGAGTTTGACGTGTTGAGGAAAACTGCAAAATTTGTTGCTTTAGCTGCCCGTAACTTTTTTGTCCTAAAACTAAGAGACCTAAATTTTGGTACATGGTTCGCTCTTTATAATACAAATACGCGTACCGAATTTTGCCCTCACTTTGTTATTTCCGGAAATATGATTTTTTTTTAGAAAGGAAACACAATTTTCCGAGAAAACCTGGTCAGATTTTCCTGGCTAACGAACTTATTCAAGCCACCTGCAAAGCGAAGGTACTCACTAAATTTGATCAAGATCGGTCTATTATTTTTTGAGTTATCGGTACGGCATATATATATATATATATATATATATATATATATATATATATATATATATATATATATATATATATATATATATATATATATATATATATATATATATATAAGGAGAAGGGTTAAGGGCAAAGCCGCAAGGAGACAACCGCATACACGTGTTTCAAGCTTATTAGCCATCATCAGTACGGTATAGCCAGGTGAAGATGGGAACACTCTGGATGAAGATGTAAAAATACACGGAGTCACAACAGGCAACCAGTGCACATTTGCAGCAACATTTGGAAGACCCTCAATCGGAGGGAAACAACCAAAAAAGCCAGGGAGGCAAAGAAATCACCTGCGTGAGCATCCGGAGCACAGGAAGTTATACTAACTATAAAAGGATTTATAACACGGCATTTCTGTACTATACAAGGAAAAGGGTTGGTTGTTTCCCTCGGATTGAGGGTCTTCCAAATGTTGCTGCAAATGTGCACTGGTTGCCTGTTGTGACTCCGTGTATTTTTACATTTTCATCCAGAGTGTTCCCATCTTCACCTGGCTATACCGTACTGATGATGGCTAATAAGCTTGAAACACGTGTATGCAGGGAGATGTATGGATGTGGAAGAAGCGTAAGATGCATGCCAGGATAGAAGTGCATAGAGAAATATTGTTAGGAAATAGTATACGGCTTGTGGGGTGCCTACCCCCTATGGGAATGACCTAACGGGCTGTAGTACTTGTGACATACTTGTTAATATATTTTCCTATGCTATGTGCTGCTTTGTTCCCCACAAAATGTAACTCTTCAAATTAAAAAGTAACTTTTATTAGTCCAGCATTTCTCCCTTAAAAATACAGCTAATCGTAGCAAAATATGTTTGCATAATGAATTTCTAGCAATGCTAGTATATAGTTTGAAATGAAACAAAGCTTGAATGCAATGCTGCATTCTTCAATTTCAATACAAGACAGTAACGAGATATTTCATGTTATTGACGTCAGTTTTATGAATAAATTCATATTGAATGACTATATTACCCGGAACCCCTAGAGAAATATACTCTGTGTTCTGATTGTTGGAATTTCAACTAGATGAAATATTATTTCATCAATTTCAGGTTAAATTTAATTAAGGTTTGTAATAGGCTATGTTGCACAAACTTCCTCTATATATAGCAACTTGGACCGACGCCTGTCAAGGTGTTACCCAAAACTGTCAAACACGCCATTATAAGATTTTGTTAGTTATTAGTTTGCAGGTTCCTTATCAAGAGGCTTTGCTGTGTATAATGAAACTAATTTTAAACTTTGTCCAGGCTACAATACAATTAACAACTGTGTATACTTTATGAGTATAAAATATATTATATAAGATAAAAAATTTCAGAGTACGTACACGCATGTTTATCTCTTGAGTAAAATAGCGATTTTTGCTAGTTCCTGTTGAGCCAAAATGTTGTGACTTTTACAGTTGATCAGCATTGGTATTGTGTTTCGATTGTAGGTACTCTTGCATTGTTCTACTCCCCTGTTACCGTGCAATCTCGATAATTGGTGTCCGGCTTTTCCTCGTCGGCTGACGTTATGAGTGGTTTAAAAGAGTTTTTGTATTGAGGCAAGTGCCCGTGCATATCGCATTTCAGGAGGAGAATGATTCTGTTGAGCTAAACAGTTGTGCCTTTCACAGTTGATCAGAATTTGTATTGTGTTTCGATTGTAGGTAGTCTTGCATTGTTCTAATCCCCTGTTACCGTGCAATCTCGATAATTGGTGTCCGGCTTTTCATCGTCGGCTGACCTTATGAGTGGTTTAAAAGCGTTTTTGTATTGAGGTAAGTGCCCGTGCATATCACATTTCAGGAGGAGAATGATTCTGTTAAGCTAAACAGTTGTGCCTTTTACAGTTGATCAGCATTGGTATTGTGTTTCGATTGTAGGTAGTCTTGCATTGTTCTAATCCCCTGTTACCGTGCAATCTCGATAATTGGTGTCCGGCTTTTCCTCGTCGGCTAACGTTATGAGTGGTTTAAAAGAGTTTTTGTATTGAGGCAAGTGCCCGTGCATATCACATTTCAGGAGGAGAATGATTCTGTTAAGCTAAACAGTTGTGCCTTTTACAGTTGATCAGCAATGGTATTGTGTTTCGATTGTAGGTAGTCTTGCATTGTTCTACTCCCCTGTTACCGTGCAATCTCGATAATTGGTGTCCGGCTTTTCCTCGTCGGCTAACGTTATGAGTGGTTTAAAAGAGTTTTTGTATTGAGGCAAGTGCCCGTGCATATCACATTTCAGGAGGAGAATCATTCTGTTAAGCTAAACAGTTGTGCCTTTCACAGTTGATCAGCAATGGTATTGTGTTTCGATTGTAGGTAGTCTTGCATTGTTCTAATCCCCTGTTACCGTGCAATCTCGATAATTGGTGTCCGGCTTTTCCTCGTCGGCTAACGTTATGAGTGGTTTAAAAGAGTTTTTGTATTGGGGCAAGTGCCCGTGCATATCACATTTCAGGAGGAGAATGATTCTGTTAAGCTAAACAGTTGTGCCTTTCACAGTTGATCAGCATTGGTATTGTGTTTCGATTGTAGGTAGTCTTGCATTGTTCTAATTCCCTGTTACCGTGCAATCTCGATAATTGGTGTCCGGCTTTTCCTCGTCGGCTGACGTTATGAGTGGTTTAAAAGCGTTTTTGTATTGAGGCAAGTGCCCGTGCATATCACATTTCAGGAGGAGAATGATTCTGTCAAGCTAAACAGTTGTGCCTTTTACAGTTGATCAGCATTGTTATTGTGTTTCGATTGTAGGTAGTCTTGCATTGTTCTAATCCACTGTTACCGTGCAATTATAATAATAATAATAATTATTATTATTATTATTTTTTATTATTATTATTATCAAGGCATTAAAGGAAATGAGGATGCAGATAGCCTTGAAAAAAAGGACACCAACAACACCATTGTATGGTCCAGAGCCATAGTGTTATTATTATTATTATTATTATTATTATTATTATTATTATTATTATTATTATTATTATTATTATTATTATTATTATTATTATTATTATTATTATTATTATTATTATTATTATTATTATTATTATTATTATTATTATTATTATTATTATTATTATTATTATTATTATTATTATTATTATTATTATTATTATTATTATTATTATTATTATTATTATTATTATTATTATTATTATTATTATTATTGTTTATTGGCAAAAATTATACAATATGTTAAGACAAGAAGTCTTATGCGACTTGTGCTGTATCCTATAACACAATTTAGTAGGTTGAATCCTAAATAGTGTGATAGTCCTACACCAAATTCAATAAACTTTCCACAGGACACTCCTCAGTAGGGTATCCACATATAAAGATGGGCACGGCGGACACTGAAACTGCAGATACTGCACTGAAGCACCAGAAACAATAGAACACTTACTATGCGCCTGCATGGCTCAGTTCTAGAAAGGACTCAAATACCGTGAAGAGGTGACTCTAACATCAGCGCTGAGAGATCAAATGCCTATGCGACTCATTAGACAATCCACAATCAACTATTTTCCACATTTTCTTAAATTAAAAAACATATTAAAGTGTCGAAAGGTGGTGGAAAGGTGGACGGTTAGCCAAGGGCTCCGGTGAGCCCCGAGAAAGCCACCGTCATACCATTCACGAGGAGTAGAAAGTGGGAGGGCCACAGAACTCTCATTCTATATGATAGAAACATCCCGATGGCCAGGGAGGTAAAATATCTTGAGATCGTACTGGACTCTAAGCTAACCTGTAATGGCCACGTTGAAAAAATAGTGCGAAAAACGTGGGGACTGAGACCCAGTATGGCCCATTGGCTGTACACAAGAGTGGTCATACCATCGTTAACATACGCGGCACTGGTTTGGTGGTCTAAGGCGACACAATCCTGTGCCAAACAAAAACTGGGCAAGATCCAAAGGATGGCTTGCCTCGGCATCACAGGGGCGATGACCTCAACCCCAACAGCCGCAATGAAGGTGTTGCTGGATCTGTACCCTGTAACGATTCGCTTCTTATCTGGAATCATCACTGGTTAAAAATACACTTGGAAAGCCCCCAAGTATCTAAATAATACCAAAAACCCTGTCTATAATAGATATTTCAAGTTTTAAGTTTCAAAATAATTTTGATGAAAATTCGCTAAGAAATTCTGTACCGTAAGAACCGTACTGAAATCCCTATAATATACGTCGAAATCTAAATATTGAAAAACGTTGCATTTTTGTTGGGGAAAAATGAATATCTCTATTGTCCTGAGATTCTAGGTAAATAACAGAAGCTGACGTAATTATGACGAAATATAAAAAATCAGTTACCAAACGAACGGACGAGTCCATTATTGTGGAGGTGTGTATAAGAGACGTCGTGACTTCGCCACCGATTGGAGGTCTCGTTTTATCTCATTCGGAGAATGGAGGCTAGGAAGAGCTCGCGCACAGCCACCAATGGTCACGGTAAGAATTTTTGCGTGCAGCGATTAGGAATTGCAGAAGTCTCTGCCTGGCGCTTGTCGAATAAACACCCCTTAGTTTCGGTGGCTATTAAATTATCTTAAAAGGGGGTGATAAAATCCTTTCTGTTATCGGTACTACCTAACGATTATTGTCAGTGATTGTTTAAAGTAATTTAAACGATTTTCGAGTTTAAATAAACATCGTATTCAGCATAAAAAGGCGAGTTTAAGTGTGGTTCCTTGTTCCGACCTGTTGATTTCTTGCCTTAATCAGAAAGATTTCCTGGTTATTACCGAATTCTAAGTAATTGGCAGTGAATTTCACTTGGGCCAATTCACGATTTGCAAAGTTTCCATCAAGCGAATTCAGAACATCGACAGAGTTGTCAAATGGTTTCCTAATATTGGAGCAATAAGTCCACCAACTAAATCGGAGTCTGTGAACCTGTCTCAGGTGCTCATAGTTGATCCCACTTGGAAGGCATCTTCATAGAGTCATCAGATAAGTCAATACAGGAACATTGGATGAGTCCGTGTAACTCTTTTTCTCTGAACCGGTATAAATCTTCATGCAAGCAATCCAATATCTGAAGCCTCATTGAACTTTCCAAAATAACGTAAACAAATTCGAATTTGAACTGTGTCAGCGGGATGCTATAAGAATGACTGTAAATTTCCTGTTTAATCTGTTGAATTTTGTCTGTAAATTTAAACACATAGTTCTTGAAATTGTGATTAGTAAATTTTGTCTGTAAAATATCTAACCCGTACATTCTTTTCAATATCTTTTATTTTCAATAATTAATGCAGAAATTTCAGGTAGGATTATATATTCTTTTTTTGGAGCCTCACTCAAAGAACTGGCCAGTTAAAGTTATTGAAAAATTAAGCAAATTGATTGACAAACGTCAAGTGATTTACCTAATAATTTGTGTTTGCCTTTTAGATGTAAAATACAGTATTTCATCGTACATATAAAGCTCAAGTGGCTAACATAAGTATTTTAGTAACATGTAACCATCTTTATCTTATTGTTTTGTCACATGTAAGTGAATTGATAATTTATTTTTCTTGAAGTTCTTGCTGTTTATCTGATTTTTATTTGTGTTATGTTTATTTGAGATTTACCAACCATTTTTATTTCACTTTGTTTGCTATTCCAAATTTAATTTGTATGAATAAATTTATATACTTTGTTACATTAACATATCTGTTTGGTTGAAGAGAAATTCCTCCCTAACTTCTCCTTTCTTTTGGCGTCGGCGCAAACAATTCATTCTTACTGACGATTACCTAGCTATCTAAATTTCCATATTACCTGGCACTAGCCTGGCGTGCCCACAATTATAGGACTCCAGGCAGTGCGAAACCAAACAAAGAAAGAACGTGAGTATCCAACTACGTCCAGATCTGCCAACCTTCTAAAAGTATTGATAATCTTAATAAATATGATAATTTGCATAAAATGGGGCGGTTCGAGGGTGACCATGCAGACTCTGCGGCGAGGGGGAGTAATCGGCACAGCATATCTTGTGCGAGTGTAAAGCTCTGGACCGCAAAAGACAACTAATCTACGGTCAGCCTAGACCGGAGAGAGGGCAATATAAAACTTCACCTTACCAATTGCTGTGCAGATTAGTTCAAGGCACAGTGATTTTGGAATGGGTGGGGTAGAAAAGACTAAGGGCATGCACAATAAGCCAAAGGTTGCGGTGCTATCGGGGCGGCAAAGACGCGGACGAGCCTTAAGGGAAAAAAGTGTCGATACTGCAGAACTTTCTCCTATCTATCCAGAACTACATTTCCCAAAAAAATACTTCCTCTTTCGTATCACCTAAACTGTCACGTTTTATTAGCTCAATGCTGGTTTGACTTCTTTACAATGTGAAACCAAGAGGAAAATCCTTAGATCTATCTTTAATAGAAAACAAATTTAAGACAACCACGTCAGAATCTATTCACTGATTATTAAGGTCGACAGGTAAGAAACAGATGTGCTTAAGATAAGGAGTCATTATATTTTGAAATTAATTTCATTTCTATTTAACTTTTAGCTTTGTAAGCTAAAATAAAGATTCATTCAGGGTCTGAAAATGTAACCACCCTTCTGTTTTCCTTTTAAGTTTCGTTCAGTATAAATAAAATGAATTTCTCTAAACATCTACCGAAAATGAAGATATCCAGGTGCCTCTTCAGAACAGAAATACTGAACCGTAAATTCGGAGCTGGTTAAGAGCTGTGATTTATACAGACTGCGGTGTAGAAGGGATGTTATCCAAGATTTAGTGATTTTAACACGCGCAGCCCCGATTTACATAGGACTTATTTTAATTAAAAAGCTGCCAGAACGCGCTTTCACTCACTCGATTTACAATATCGAAATCTCGCAAAATAAATGCATAATACTTAGCAGAGACTGAACATTATTTGTGTGACGAATTTCTGTTATTAAAAAGATACCATTCTGTAAAATACACGAATAAAACGCGGAAAATGTGTAGATAATTCAATTATATCGTTGCTCATTTGTCTACCTCCATATACGGCTTTCTGTTGTAAAAGAAAACAAGCCCAGGGGTAGGTCGCCATTTGTAATTTAAACCATTAGGGTTAGATATTTTATTCGCATGTTTTAATTGAAAGTATTTCTCTCCCTTTGTATGCCGGCTTTCTAAAATTGCTACTGGCTAATTTCATTACAATTTTTCATAAGACAAAAAATGAAGAGCTCTCCAGTTAATATGCTTTGGCTGCGCAGCAGTTTTAAGAGCGGCTTTATTAAAATTCCGTAAATTATAATACATTTAATCATAATATCGTTAATTATAATATAACACATCAGATTATGATGACCTTGTTTGCTAACTAAAAAATAGCGAATTTAGGCAAAAACCTGCCACAATAACATTGATTGCTTAGAAAGAAAATAATGTTGTTTTACAAACTCAAATTTTCTTCACAAAATTATTTACAAAATATGTTACAGCCCATACGAAGAAAAATACCGGATAGACTATGAGAACAGCTAAGTACATTCCCAGTTCCCTACAGCAGATTTTTATACCCGACAACTGTTTCGCTAACAAAACTGGCTGCCGCTGTTTATTTGTTTTCTGATTAAGCCAAATTTATTCTCGAAAGGGTCGTCAGATCTAACAGAATGTGTTGTGGTGTAATGGGTTCTTCAAAGTATAATAAATAAGTAGGTATGGAAGTTTAGATAGCACAGCCAGGCAGCCCTTGCTAGCTGAAAATGCCGCTTCTGACACCAGTTGTTACGTTCTACGGGGTTCTGGATTTGTTGATTAACAAAACACAGCTTTCCAAACTACTAATTTATTATTACCAACTATTTTCCAACACCAGTGTTAACTAAAATATATCTCTTCTCTATTATTAAATGTCCATAGAACTATATTCCACTATCGCCTTCTATGATCGCTTCCTATGCACCAACACCCCAATATAGGGACAAAGTATGTAAGACTAGATGCATTCTCGCAACAATTAGAACCGTAGACCGGTTTCGCTCTCATTAGAGCTCTTCAGTACGGCATACTAATTGTAGCAAAAATGCACCAAAAATAACACGGCTATAGTATAGGCAGCCTTAAAACACTAAGTGAGTGGTGAACGTGTCGCCACCTAGTTCTGAACCAAGTACTATGTTGTCACGCCTCCTCCAAATAACACAGAGTGTTAAAAATAGAGACAATATACAACTAACAATTTAAAAATTGTTAGCCCTGGCCCATACTATTTTTTTTTCTTTTTTTTTATTTATACACATATATATTTATCTATTTATTCACACACCATACATTCACAAGCTTATACATATCAAGTCTATTTACATATCAGCTAAGACATCTAAGTCTATTGACTTGTGTATGCCTTTTACACTTTTACAAGTTACACAATTTATGACGCTCAGAGCCATGCCTCTCTATTGCCTATGTGCAACTTGAAAACAATCACAGCCTCCACACCAATACTTAAACAAAACTAAGATCACACAAAACAGACTACCTTTATTTCTTAAAGCTCAACACTTCTACGACTATAAGCATCAGGTGAAATTCCAAGAAGAACAATACAAAAGTAAGCAGTTTCACGAAGCAAAATACACAGCACATCGATCGCGTGGCCGTATGATACAGACATGGAACATTACATCCCCACTTCCCCTCTGTGCCAAAGCATCTTCTGAAGTTATCGCAAAAATATTTACCACAGCACATTTATCACAGCACCGTTAGGTTTCCCCTCTACACCTCATCCTCAACCATTCACTCACAGAAACAAAAAGAAAAAAGAACAAGAAAACAAACAACGAACCATTAACTCTTACTCGCGTCCATATACCACCCCACATCCATGTCCTTGTATACCATACCATCACTCCCCAGGCACACTCTCACATTCATATACAGCCACATACAGATCTTTACACACAAGCACTTAGCCATTCACTTACTCGCTTGCTCACTCACACATGCCCAATCATCCATTAACAATCGCCAGGAATGAATCTTTTCTCTGTATTAGGAAATCTTTAGCCTTTTTCTTGAACTTGTAATGTATCAGTCCCTTTAATTCTCCAGGTATTAAGTTATAAAACTTTGGGCCGTAGTACCACAAGGATCGCTGAGAAGCATTTTTGACTCTTAGTGGAACTGACAAGACATCATTTACACGAGTCCTCGTTGTATAACCATGTGTCACTCTTGCCTGTTTTGCACTGTGTACATGCATATATTTTAGTGCTTTTAGCACAAATAAGCTTCTCAGGTCCAATATTTTGTTGTCACAGTTGTACAGCAATTTAGTCGGGTATTGGACATCTTTCTTATATATGACCCTCAGTATGAAATTTTGTGTGATCTGCAGGGAGGAAAGAGCACTCTCATAACATACACCCCAGGACAATATGCCATACAAAAATATCGACTCAACCAATGCTCTATATAACACAAGTTGATTTTTTATCGTAAGTACACTCCTCAGTGAGTAGAATTTGCTGATTAAGTTTCTCATCCTTTTGTTAATGTAATCAATATGATCATGCCACTTGAGGTGCTGGTCAACAACAACACCAAGATACCTAATACTTTGTATTCTTTCAATGGGGTTAACACTCCCCACCACACTTAAATCTCCTAAGTCTGCAGGTAATGCCGCGTTGGTAGGAGAAAATGTCATATATTTCGTCTTACTTACATTTAAAGAGAGCAAGTTATCATCCAGAAGTAATTTCATAGTATTTATTCCTATAGCCGTGTTATTTTTGGTGCATTTTTGCTACAATTAGTATGCCGTACTGAAGAGCTCTAATGAGAGCGAAACCGGTCTACGGTTCTAATTGTTGCGAGAATGCATCTAGTCTTACATACCTTGTCCCTATATTGGGGTAGAAATGGGCCAGGGCTAACAATTTTTTAAATTGTTAGTTGTATACTGTCTCTATATTTAACACTCTGTGTAATTTGGAGCGGGCGTGACAACATAGTACTTGGTTCCGAACTAGGTGGCGACACGTTCACCACTCACTTAGTGTGTTAAGACTGGCTATACTATAGCCGTGTTATTTTTGGTGCATTTTTGCTACAATTAGTATGCCGTACTGAAGAGCTCTAATGAGAGCGAAACCGGTCTACGGTTCTAATTGTTGCGAGAATGCATCTAGTCTTACATACTTTGTCCCTATATTGGGGTAGAAATGGGCCAGGGCTAACAATTTTTTAAATTGTTAGTTAGTTGTATACTGTCTCTATTTTTAACACTCTGTGTTATTTGGAGCGGACGTGACAACATAGTACTTGGTTCCGAACTAGGTGGTGACACGTTCACCACTCACTTAGTGTGTTAAGACTGGCTATACTATAGCCGTGTTATTTTTGGTGCATTTTTGCTACAATTAGTATGCCGTACTGAAGAGCTCTAATGAGAGCGAAACCGGTCTACGGTTCTAATTGTTGCGAGAATGCATCCAGTCTTACATACTTTGTCCCTATATTGGGGTAGAAATGGGCCAGGGCTAACAATTTTTTAAATTGTTAGTTAGTTGTATACTGTCTCTATTTTTAACACTCTGTGTTATTTGGAGCGGGCGTGACAACATAGTACTTGGTTCCGAACTAGGTGGCGACACGTTCACCACTCACTTAGTGTGTTAAGACTGGCTATACTATAGCCGTGTTATTTTTGGTGCATTTTTGCTACAATTAGTATGCCGTACTGAAGAGCTCTAATGAGAGCGAAACCGGTCTACGGTTCTAATTGTTGGGAGAATGCATCTAGTCTTAGGGACACTAATAATTGGTTTTGAGAGTCATCATTAACACCTTGATAAGCCTTAAAACCGGGCATCCATTACCTAGATATCGAGAACCAATTACGTTTAGATGTACTAGTATTTATATCGATAACCAATTACGTTTAGATGTACCAGTATTTGACGAGAGTTCAATAAATCTGAGGACTCTCGGACGATACCATTCCGACCGGTACATAAAAGACAACTTGTTGTAGACAACTCAGAATGTAACTTGAATAAGAAAAAATTACTAGGCTAGAGATATATAAAAACTTACCTTACACATTTGGAAAAATACTTGAACTTAGCATATTATATGTAGTGCTTTAGACTAAACAAATTACGAAAATTGACTTACATTTGTTTTTGCAAAAAAAGTTATCTTCTTTACAAAATGACCTCATGATATAAAGGTGCCTAATTTTATAAATGATGACTTTGAATAAATAAGGTCTTTTATACAAATCGAAAAAAAAAGGTATCTTGTTTAATGTAAAGCAACATTTCTTCTTCTTTTTTGAGTTGACACAGTGGAACATACCTGAAACAAAAAAGCGAAAGTTAAAAAACGAATACAGTTTTTATAGAAAAGCATGACAATTAATGAATGTATGAATTACTTAAAATGTTGGTTACATCTCTAACTTAAAAAAGTCTGGACGCAGCAAGTGCGTTATGGTAGTGAATTTTCATTAAAAAAATTAATAGCAAATATGTGTGTTTTTTTTTAAAGAAAGCAGGCATCAAAGTTTGTTACCAGTATAACCTATATAGTACAAACAATGTGCCATGTTTCATAAAAATAACTTTATTGTTTGAAAACGTACAAACATTTCCGAAAGTAAACTTAAAATGTTTCCGACAAAATCCGTTTCTTGGTCAACCTTATATGTTAAATAGCAAATTGAGCTTTTCAAATATGAAGCATTTGATCAAAATTCGGTACCATAACCCACTTGCTGCGTCCAGAATTTCTTTTATTACAAACATGCATTATATTTCAATGGAAAATGCAAAAATGCAATACCATAAGGCGTGTTCGACTAAACCTTCGGAAAAAAAATATGACCAACGACTTATGGGCCAACCTGTGATTGTAGAAATAATTTTTTAAGATGTAGTTCAAGAGACCCTATAATTAATGTATACAATTTTTTTCATATCTTGTATAATAACGGATATATTGAGCTTTATTGATTTTTTACGAAAATTCGACAAAAATTATATACCATTAAACGATAAACTCTATAGCTAAAACTATTGCCCAGCATCAGAGAAAGGGTCTATTTGAAATGAATTTTCTCGAAACATTTTACTAAAATGAAGGACAATGACGGTTGAAATTAAGACTTTAGGGTTTGTAAAACCCTTTTCTTGAGACATTTTCTTTCCATAGCCCGTTACAGATTCAAGTTTTTTGCCTAAATGTTGCCAATTTTGACGTTTTAAATTGCAACTTTGACGTTTTGAGGAAAACCCCAATTTATTTTTCTTTAAATGCCCATAACTTTTCTGTCTTTCGACCCACAGAGCTAAATTTTGGTAGGTGATTTACTTATAGCTATATGCACGAAATTTTGCACTTACTTTATTATTTCCGGAGATATAATTTTTGTTCTAAAGAAAACATAAAATTTTCCGGGAAAACCTAGGCCGATTTTCCTGGCTAACGAACTTATCCAAGCGACTTGCAAAAGGAAGGTATTCACCACATTTAATCAAAATCGGCCTATTCTTTTTTGAGTTATCGGTGTGATACATACATACATACATACATACATACATACATACATACATACATACATACATACATACATACATACATACATACATACATACATACATACATACATACATACATACATACATACATACATACATACATACATACATACATACATACATACATACATACATACATACATACATACATACATACATACATACATACATACATACATACATACATACATACATACATACATACATACATACATACATACATACATACATACATACATACATACATACATACATACATACATACATACATACATACATACATACATACATACATACATACATACATACATACATACATACATACATACATACATACATACATACATACATACATACATACATACATACATACATACATACATACATACATACATACATACATACATACATACATATATATATATATATATATATATATATATATATATATATATATATATATATATAAACATATAAAAATCGAAACTGACCCCGGATATGTGTTCTAGGGGGCCTAATTAGCGCTCTTTTGAGGAAATTTTTTCAAAATTCAAAAGTCGGGATCTCCTCATTTGTGAATGTTTTCAAGAAAATTCACTAAAAGGAAACTGCGGAAAATAAGATTTAACAAAATAATGAGTTACCACAAAAGCAAAGCCGCTGTGGACGCAGTAAAGAAATTGAAAATAAACAGTTTTCACACCTGACGATCCTTTCGCTAATAAAGTTAGCGTCATCAGATGGATGGATAAATAAAAGTTTTAACGTAACGATCGTCAGGTTTAAAAGATGTAAGATATTTTACCCAAAAAAACAATTTTGAAAACGTGTTTAAGTACAAACACGTTTACATTTATTTAAAGAGTGTTTAGAAGGAAAAAGTGATACCTCCGAAACCGCATCAACTTCCAAAGTTAATATTTATACCCCTGAAGTAACTTTGATTTTCAGTAGCAACATTAAAACCGAATCCGGCTGAAAGTTTCTCTGGCTGAAAGTGCATGATATTTCCCTTGAGAAAACATTTACTCTTTGTGCTTAGAACCGCAGACTAAATAAGGGTGAACTGGGCTGTAAACGTTGTATACGTCAATAATTCTCCACCGTAAACTTTTTAGAATGTTTACATACAGCCAGAAGACCGTGAAGTTAGAGAAGGAATAACAGAGATCGTTAGGGGTCGCAAAATATGTTCTTACAATCGACGATCCCGTTTTACAATGCTAGATAATGACTCGCAAAGGGATGCAGGAACAAACAGCAAATGGAAAAGAAAGGTAATGCAGAAGCGTTTTCGTGTAATCAATGTAATTTTAGGTCTAACTTGTATCTCTTGAATTAACTATATACAACAGAGGCCACCATACATTCAAGTCAAATTTTTGAAAATACAATGTAAGACACGAAATTTGACTTCAAAGTTTACCACAACACTAGTGTTTTCCGATCAGGGGGCAGAATTTACATGTTTGTTTATAACAAAATGAATTTCATTTTTGTTTGTTAAGGTTTTAGGAGCTCTGCATTGTATGAAAAAGAGATTTCTATATTTAGAAACAAGGTTAGGTCAGGTCAGGTTATTAGCTGACAAACACAATACATATTTCAGAGACCTTACGATCGTTTCGTTGACAATGTCAACATCTTCAGAGGAAGAAAATTCTAACATAAAAAACTAGATCCCGTGTATTTATATCGCGTCAAGGTAAACGAACTAGTCCGAAGTAAAATTGTCGTCCAAGAACGATTGTTTGTTTATTGCGCAGTGAACAAACAATCGTTCCTGGACGACAACTTTACTTCGGACTAGTTCGTTTACCTTGACGCGATATAAATACACGGGATCTAGTTTTTTATGGTAGAATTTCCTTCCTCTGAAGATGTTGACATTGTCAACGAAACGATCGTAAGGTCTCTGAAATATTTGTTGTGGTGATTTGGGTGTTCTCCAAGTGTACTTATTGTATCCATACTTTTTGAAAATGATAAAATATTGCAGCTTACTATGTAAGACTGAAAAACAAGGAAACCTCAAAATAGTTTTTGGAAAAATATTTAAAAAAATGAAGTGACATAACAATTTAAACATAAATTGAAAATCTTGGTTCGCTGCTTCGTCGCGGGGGTTCTCCTTCCCCTTCTGCATGCCTACAATCACCTTCAATGCATAAACGAGAACAATGTAAACAAGAAAAAGTCCTTTGGAGCAATCCCTAAAAAGTTACGGGATCTACGGTGAATAGGGAGGTTCTGCGTGTGGTAAATAGGATTTTAAGGAGGTATAGCTGCAAAACGGGATAAAGGCAGCTTAAAGAGGTCCAACGAAGCTGTTTCTTTCGCACTTTCCGCACACATTTCCTTTTTATATTCTTCTCCGCCCAGCACTCATATTCGCTCTTGGTCCCTTAACTTGCTTGTGGGCTATTTGCAAGAAATTCTTCTTGTGGTTTGGGCATCCAGAAGGGGTTCTAAGCATTTTTCTAGAAAGATTTTTCTAAACACCCTCCATGTTACGACTTTTACTTCCTCTAAATGATCAAGTTTGGTCATCTTACCAGCAACATCGACGACGCCGGAACGTCACCGCGCACCGGTCCGAAGACCTCACTAAATCATTTAATCGATAGTAGCGACGGGCGATGTGTACAAGGGGCAGGGAACGCGAGCTTATGACTCGCGATTACTGGGAATTCCTCGTTCATGGGGAACAATTGCAAGCCCCAATCACTAACACACTAAGGAGGTTCAGCGGGTTACCCGGACCTTAAGGCCAGGGAGGACACGCTGATTCCTTCATTGTAGCGCGCGTGCGGTCCAGAACATCTAAGGGCATCACATACCTGTTATTGCTCAATATCGTGCGGCTAGAAGCCGCCTGTCCCTCTAAGATGTATTGAATGTACGCCGACAGTAAAAACCACAAAGCGGACGAGGAGCGAACCCCACGCCGCCGCGTGCATTTGGGATGTCGAAATACGCCTAGTTAGCAGCCTAAGATCCTAATAAGGTATTAGCTAGTGTTGTGAGAATACGTAATAAAATATTCGTCGAATCCGAGTATTGAAATATTCGTATTAATCTGAATATCTCTGGCAGCGTGATACGTAATACCGAGTCGTATATAGTAAATAGAGTGTACATGTACGATACAAAATCTTTATGATACGTAATACGGAATCGTGTATAGTAAACAGAGTGTATGTGTACGATACAAAACTCTATGAGCTGAATGACGTATAATAAAACAAAATTATATTTATCACGTGTACGTTATTATTATTACTTATTACTATACGCCATCTACGATCCCATCCCATACCACGCTAAATATAAGTATAATATACCCTTCTTAATGTGAAAACGTAATCGGATGATCATTCCGAATATTATTTTATATGAATCCGTATCATCCGAATATTTACAAGGCTAGTATTGACAATTATCACCAGCAGAGTCGATTTCCAGGTTATGCGGTGCGCAGAGCGCGAGCGTACACGCTTCTCTGTGACAAATATCTACGTGTGGTCAGATTAAACTAGGAGAGAGAGAGAGAGAGAGAGAGAGAGAGAGAGAGAGATGGCTTTTAATTTTAAATACCGTGAACGTGAAGAATGCGAAGCCTAATATTTATACATAGTGAAACGTCGTTCTAGATTGTTTTTAAACAAATTGAATCACTGTCATTAAATTTTTTAGTTATTAGTATCAATTCGCATGCTAACATTTAGCGCTTCGGACGCAAATTTTGTCTCGGTATTAGCAAAGAAATGGTTCAAGACTGACAATTTACAACATTGCTAGTTGCACAGCTGTCTATAAAATTTTGTGTAAACTAGAAACGTCGTGACAATATACTATCTCGTCCTACACCGAGATGGCCTCCGTGTCGTAACTCTCACAATGTCTGACCTTTTTCAATAACTTCCATTGTTTAGATTTTTATCTACGAATTATTTAAATAGAATAGCAGTACAGATAACGTCATCTGTCTTTGTCCAACATTGTAGATATTGCATTACAGAATCTGAAGTGATGTCGAGGATTATTTTATTGTTAATTTCAAATAACTTTATTTTTCTTTGATCAAACGATTTGAAAATTGGTACACAACTACGTCTGTCTATTTTTTTTAAGTTGTACATTTTTGTTCCAATCACTTAGAAAATTTTAGCGATATTGCGTTTTAAAAAATATTTTTAAAATTTTTTATTAAGAAAAAATTAAAAAATATTTTTTAATTTTTTATTAAGAAAAAATGGCCGCTAAAATTTGATGAACAAACTCATCCAATCCATTAGCAAAATAAAGGTAATTCCCAAATTTGGTCCAAATCAGTGAAGTATTTTTTGAGTTATCGGTTGTATATATATATATATATATATATATATATATATATATATATATATATATATATATATATATATATATATTATATATACAGGGTGGCGCATTGAAAACGAAACAGACCGATTTGTGCCCAGAGAAATTTTACTTTAAGAAACGCTGAAACACGTCGATTTTAATATTAAGGGGGACATGTTTTTGACATAAAACTCAACTTTGTCACATCAACCCCTTAAGGGTGGTGATAACAACCCTTATATTTTAAATAGGGAACATGGGTCGAGTGTTACATCATTTGAAAGCTCTTTTTTTTCTGAATTCAGCACACTACTTTTTTTGGAAGTTTTATCAACTCGTTTAAAAATTATTCACAGTTGGAGTTGCAAGAACCTATTTCATTCATTGTGATAAGAAATGGACTAATTAGTCAATTTTCGTTAAAAAAACTAAAAAACAAAACCAAACGTTCAAAAATGTTTATTCGGTTAAGTAAGTGTTCAAATTGTTGACCACCAGCTTCCATACGAAAGTACAATTTTTTTTTCAAAACGAGCTCTGACATTCTGGAGCATTTGTGGAGTTATTAGACGGCATTCTTCAACAATGCGTCGTCGTAATTCTTCCAGAGACTCCGGTTCTGTTGCGTAAATTCTACTCTTAAATGGCCCCATAGAAAGAAGTCTAAAGGATTTGAATCCGGTGATCTAGGAGGCCACTCAATAGCACCTCTATGCCCAATCCATTGCTCTGGAAACTCTCTGTTCAAATACTCTCTAACACGTTGTGAAAAATGCGGAGGAGCTCCATCTTGTTGAAACACTAATTGATTTGCTTGATAGCGAACATCATCTTCAACAATGTCAATTAGTAGAGGGTAAACGATATCTTCTAGTAACTCCAAATACGTTTCGCTACTCAAATTGCCATTAAGAAAAATTGGTCCGAATAAACGGTCTCCAAAAATACCAGTCCAGACATTCAATTTCTGTGGAATTTGAGTGTGGAGTTCGTGAAAATTTCTTGAATTATTCTCTGCCCAATAACAACAATTATGACGATTGACTGTAGAGTTTAATAAAAACGTACACTCGTCTGAAAAAGAGATATTGAACAGAAAGTCTCCGTTATCAGCTATTCGTGCAGTCATAACTTCACAAAATTCCAGCCGCCGATCAAAATCATCCTCATTCAGTTGTTGTACAAGATGAATTTTATGCGAGTGAAATTTATGATACTTCAATATTCGCTGAATAGTTCTTCTTTTGATGTTTGAAACAGTGGCCAATTTTCTTGTGCTCAAAGTTGAGTCTGCAGCAATTTGTCCTAAAACTTAAATCTCACTAGTCTCATTTCTTACCGGAAATTCACGTTCTGGGTCCCGTTTTTTGTTGGCTACTGAACCACTTTGTCGACACTTTGCAACTAACTCCAAAATGTATTTTCTGTTAACATGTCTGTTCGGATGTCGTTCATTAAACAAATTTGCGGTACGGTTGGCAAAGTCATCGTTTTTGAAAAAAAGAGTAATTATTTTAACTCTTTCTTCTACAGAATACACCATTGAGTAATTAATTTTTGGTAGTACTATCAAGTATCAAACCGACCGATAAACTGAAATAATAAACCGCATTTTTCTCATTCCGATAAGAAGTGTTCTGATAGTCAATTTTTTGTTTACAAACCAACAAAACATTGACTATCAGCACATTTCTTATCGAAATGAGTGAAATGCGTTTTTGCATCTTCAACTGTGAATAATTTTTAAACGAGTTGATAAAACTTTCAAAAAAAATTAGTGTGCTGAATTCAGAAAAGAAAGAACTTTGAAATGATGTAACACTCGACCCATGTTCCCTATTTAAAATATAAGGGTTGTTATGATCACCCTTAAGGGGTTGATGTGACAAAGTTGAGTTTTATGTCAAAACATGTCCCCCTCGATATTAAAATTGGCGTGTTTCAGCGTTTCTTAAAAGAAAAATTTCTCTGGACGCAAATCGGTCTGTTTCGTTTTCAATGCGCCACCCTATATATATATATATATATATATATATATATATATATATATATATATATATATATATATATATAAACATTTTAACTGACCATGGAAATGGGTTCCATAGGCCCTAATTCGTGGAATAAATAATCACATTGATATTGTTCTAAATTAGGTGTTTTATTTAAGTGAATCCTATCCTTACTAGTTTCTCTAAAAACGTAAAATTGTGTTAAAACAACATCAAATAATAGAAAAATAGTCTGTCTCTAATTTTTTTTTCAACTTAAATACTTACTCAGACAGTGGCATCCTTGGTTTTTGATTACCAATACGCTAATACCGTTAATAATCTCCGTTTAGTGCGCAATACTCTACAGGGCGTTTTAGAACATTTGAGAATACTCTTGTACAGTATAATAACTTAAAAATAAAAGGTAAGATACTTTTCGCTTTCTCTTTAGAAATTTTTGTCGGCACAGTGTAGATCAGCCTCTATAACTGGAAAGTCATATTGTACGGAATGCTTCTCGTAAATCACTGTGTAAATTTCTTTGTTTAATGATTATACTTAATTATTTTGCCACATTATGACAGGCGCATTTTTTTGCGAATGGCAATTTACTTAGTTTTTTAGAAATTTCAACGAATTAATATTTAATGAATAGCCATTGTGTTTGCAAGGAAGTTTTATAAAATATCCCCTACAATAAAATAGCTATCCGACAATTTTAGGATAGTTCGATTATAAGGGCATATTCAAACTAGTTTCCCAAATACGAGAACTGTCTTTCCACCTACTAATCGTCGGATTTACAAGGCTACTTATTAATTCTATGAATGTAACGTGCCAAATTTAATTTTCGTTAGAATCCTAATGACGCTGATTTTGGGTTGACACGTTTTAACGAAATTTCATCCCTCAGCACTCGAGTTGGTTTAATGGGGAACATTATTTCACTTTCTCCATATTCTATCGATAAGAACATGTGATGTGGTTAGATTTTCATAATTCTCCCGTATTTCTAAATAATATAAAAGTCTGGACGCAGAAATTGCGTTATGGAAGTGAATTTTCTCAAAAAATGTTTTTAATAGCAAACATGTTTCTCTAATGCCAGCAGGCATCAATCTGGTTACCTGTGTAACCTATATAGTAGAAACAAAATACCATATTTTATCAAAATAACTTATTGTTTGAAAATGTACAACAATTTTCCGAAAATAAACTTAAATTGTTTCCGAGAAAGATGGTTTCCTAGACAACAAACCATAGGTTAATAGCAAATTGAGTTATTGAAATTTGAAGCATTTGATGAGAATTCGTTACCAAAATGCACCTACTCCGTCTCGATTTTTTCTTACAAACATGCATCATTGAAAGTCTTGTCATAGTTTAAAATTAGTCAATTTCTATAACACCACTCATCAAAAGATTGTACTACTGATTTTAAGTTTAATTCGGTTTCCTCCACCGTCTGGCCCTAGACAATAATAGAAGTGTCATCGGCGTACATGAAGACTTTTCCGCCTAAATTGGGTCAAATCGTTTACATAGAGTGTAAACAAAAGTTGGCCAATGACACTTCTCTGGGGTGTGCCCATACTTACACTATCTTTGGGAATTAATATTATTAATAATAATGACTATGGGAGTTACTCATATATTTTTGTATTCTGGGACAGGTACATATATAGCAGAATTACTACAGGGACATGAATTTGTAATCGCATTTAGATTTATTACACATCTATATTTAAGAGATGAAAATGATAGCTTAACTGGTGGATATATAATTTCCGCATCCAGGATATTTAGCGATTGCTAGGGATGAAGGAATTGTGATGAATGTTAGCTTAGGGTACTGGATCCTTTAGGCGGAAAGAGCTCGCGGTTGACCAGTAATATGTAACTCAGAATCTCTGGAGATTTAATTGGCCCAACGTTAATTAACTTTACAAAATAGTTGTGAATACGTTCTCCCAATGATCTATGGGTAAACTAAAGGCTAATACTGTTGTTTTGACAGTTCATTAACAGAAATGCTTCTACTAATACAAGATCTTATATGGGAGTTTGTATTGTTGTGCAAGCTTAAATTACTACTACAACACTTAGTCTAAGGATTTACTCACTAGTATCCTTTATATTCTACCTGATAACTTAATTACACTAAATACGGACATAGAGACTATTTTATTTATCTGGATTCACAAGGGTTTATTTTTTTCTCTGTATCCGGTTTCGCTGCTTGTTGATGATATCAAGCAGCGAAACCGGCTACAGAGAAGAAAATAACCACATGTGTTTCCAGAGAAATAGTCTATATGTCTGTATTTGGTATGCGACGGTTTCACCAAGTAAGGGCAACAACAATTAATTAATTACACTAATATTGACACTTTCTGTCCTCGGATATTTGTTTACTTGGACCTGTCTGGCGCTTCATATATATATATATATATATATATATATATATATATATATATATATATATATATATATATATATATATATATATATATATATATATATATATGTAAAGCAGGATACACAGATCGGTGTCGTCCTTCTTCGGCAGGGCTGAAGTGATGGTGCTAGCCAGTGATATAATTCAATGCCCGTCATGGTATTAGCCAGGGTATGGTGGTCACTTGCTGGCTTCCTTACCTCAGCTTCCTTCTTGCCGTACTGTGTGTGCGTGGAAGCCTAGAACCGCCACAACACTGGAGATGGCGCTGATCTCTGTTGCATATATATATATATATATATATATATATATATATATATATATATATATATATATATATATATATATATATATATATATATATATATATATATATATATATATATATATATATAGGCATTGGCTGTTTCACGGGTAACGGGACGGTCACTTACGTTTAAACGGCACACTTTTACAAGATTTTTTTAAGTAACGTGACGTAGGTCATTAGAAGCTATATTTTAAAAGTATTTTTTTTTTGTATGCAGGATGTACTTCTATAAGGATTCCCTATACTTACATATTACTGTTTTTGAGATATTCTGATTTTTCGGTGTTTCTGAAGGTTTGAAGAAAATATATTTACCTACAACAAAATAGTTTGTAGAAAAATTATTTTGTAACGTGAAATATTACGATGATTGCTCTATCACCTAATGCATTTGATTGTTTTGTAGTTTACAGGGTGCTCAAATTATCCTGGTATTTCATGGGCACATTCAACAATTATCTTGGTTATTTTAAATACAACACTCTGTATCTTTTTATATCATTTCAACAACACACCACGAGGGCTCACAGCCTAAATAATATCGTACCGTGGGTGTGGACAAGGAGGAAACAGGCAACTTGTTAATTCTGGACTTGAAGGTTTGGAGGTTTGGAGGAGAAGGAAAACATGTGCCGGCAAGGAATTCCACAACTTGGAAGTCCTCGGGACAAAAAAACCGGCATAACAAGATGTTCTATGTCTGGTGACCTGGACAGTAAAAGGGTGCATTCGCTCTGTTCCCCTGGTAGATCTGTTGGGGGCAGCAGGTGGAGGAACTATGAAAGAAAGCTCCTCCGAGCAGTGCCCGTGCAGATATTTATAAAAGAGAGAGAAGTCACCAACGTCACGTTGGTGGGCAAGGGATGGCAGCCTTTGGGTGAGGGTAGGGTCACCGATGAGACGTATAGCTCTCTTCTGAATGGAGTCCAGGATAGCGAGTGTAGAAGCGGCAGCGGCACCCCAGATGTGGGAGCAGTATTCGAGGTTTGGCCTTATTTGTGAAGTATATAAGGTGTAGAGATTAGCTGGTGAAAGGTATTTGCGAACCCGGAAGAGGAAACCTAATTTCTTAGCAACCGCTTCTGCAATTCATGTGACATGTTGGTGCCAATTGAAATTTCGATCCACAGAAATGACAACAAGTGAAAAGGCCTCATTACTTTGAATAACTTGGTTGTTCATTGTGATGGGTCTATGGCTGGTGTATGTCTTATGAGATAGAAAGCAAGACCGAGATTTAAATTGTACAAGATTTCTACTTCCCCAGTCTAATATTTTTTGGAGATCCACAGAGACATAACTCTCTATGAGTCTGCGATCCTGATCTAATTGGGCTAAAGAGACAGGCTTAGAATATTGTATATTTTAGTGGAGGATGCTGTCGTCCGCGTAACTCTGAATTTGGCTGGATGTGGTAGAGAGGAGGACATTGATGTGGAGAAGAAACAAAGTAGGGGCTAAAGCTGAACCTTGAGGGACTCCTGCATTAATTGGATATAGTTAAGAGGAATGGCCATCTACGACAACAGAAATGCACGGGTTGGAGAGGAATCTGTATTTTATTTATTAGTCATTTTGCCATTTTTATTCTCATTACAACTACTATAAGATTTCATATGCCTAGATATTAGGATTTTGATGTAAAGTTATATTTTGCCAAACTTGTCGTATTTTTTTTTTGTCATGGAAGACAAATTGTTTTCAGATGATTTGAAAATTCCTACCTACTTATTTGTAAACTCTAATTTTTTCTAATTCCTCTCTGACTGTGAAATAAGTGAGTTCATCATTTAAGATATTTCTTTTTTATCGAAACTAATATACCTTTTATTTATCATCCTTCGTCACAGTTTTTTCAAAGGAACTTTGCTCATTATAAGAACTGTAACTTGAAAAATACTAAAAAGTAGTCAGGTGAAAGAAGTAACTGTTATTTGGTAGGTATTTAAAACATTTAGTTTGAGCGTATAATTTTATAAATAAGAGAATAAAATAGGCCATTAACATGATAATACAGAAACTTTACCAAAGCAATTGCTCAACATGAGGTCCATCTAGTTAAATGCAACGCCTGATTCGGTCCACAAAAGATCTAAAATTACACAACATGTTTGGCGTTCGTAATGTTTAATTTCATATCATCGGCAGTTGTTCGACCTCTCACTATCCATTTATTTGGAAATTTTGTATCTAGATAATTTCTCACTATGTCTGTAAAATGAGCCGGCGCCCCATCTGATTGAAGCCACATTCTTACTCGGATGGTGAGAGGCAAATGTTCAAGAAACAGCCAAAAATCACGATGGATGAAACTAAAAAATGTTTGTCTATTCAGATGTCCACCAAAAAAAATTAGGCCCAACGACAAAAGTGCCTAAAGTGTTCCTTTTTAGTGTCATGATAATGAAAATTAGGTATGTTCACTACGCCATTATTATGATATGTAGATTTGTCAAAAAATAATACAAATAAAAAAAACTCACTGTCTTGTTCGACGCAATGCAACGCCAATAAACAAAACTCTAAACGTCTGTCAAACACACTGTCATATAAATTTTGATGCATTTCAATATGAAATGGGTGGTATTTATGTTTTTAAGAATTCTTCATACACTGCTGTGACTTACACATGTGTGATTTCCAATTATTTTACTACTAGTATTTGGATTTTAAATTGCAGTTTGCAAAACTTGGAGTTCATGACCAGTAACTGGTTACCTAACAGCTACCTTGTCATAACAAATACCTCCTGCGGTACAAGTTCTGCTTAGCGACCTTTCAAATACTTCCTTTTTGGGATGCTTTGTGTTTGGGAATTTTAAAGCATATACTCGTGATGCTAGGAAACGGTTTTCTAAACATACTTTGATAATTAATATCATATCGATTCTTTCTTAAAGAGAATATTTTTTCACTTTACAGGTGCACAATAATGAGTCATTTGAAACTTAAACTATACTGCAGTGACGGTAGCATTTTAGGCCTATAAAACATCTTAAACGTCTTGAAAAGACAACAGCACACAGTTAAACATTGATTGTAGAGAAAATTAGGACAAGTTTGGCAACATTTTACTGCACATCAAAATCTTAACATTTAGGAATATGCAATCATATAGTCATTTTAAAGAGAATTAGCAAATTCTTTGGCCAATATGGTACAGCAACCTACTTACTTTCCTCGTATCCCAACACACAGCTCAAATCCCCTGGATCTCCTTCTTACTACAAATCCTGAATGCTATAAGATATCAGTCACCGCCCCCCTTGGTCGCTCAGACCACGGCATGGTCACTGCTTCCTGTGCAATGCAACCCGAGGTCACACAGTCCTCACACCCACGTATCGTTTGGCACTACAACTCCGCAAACTGGGACGAAATGCGGGATTACTTTTCCTCATTTCCATGGGCGTCTGTCTGCTTCTCTCATCCTGACCCCTCTGATATCTCACAAAACGTCACCGAAATTATCCAAGCTGGCATGGAATTATTTATTCCACGTACACAGAAAACCTCTTCAGCCACTCAAAAGCCCTGGTTCTCTAAATCCTGTGACAAGGCCAGACTTGAAAAGGTCAAAGCTCACAAAACGCTTCTACACAATCCCAGTCAAGAAAATCGTCAAGCATTCAACGACGCAAGAAACCGCTATGTCCGCATTCTTTCTGAGGCAAAAAACTCGTTTAATAACCACATCAAAAACAAGGTCCTCTCAAGCTCCAACGGCGGCAAACCCTTCTGGACTCTTGCTAAGTCTATTGGGAATAATTTCTGCAAGAGCACGTTCCCACCTCTTGTCTCAGGTGGTGAAATTGTTTCTACCGCCCTGGGCAAGGCTGAACTTTTTGCTTCGTTGTTCGCCGGAAATTCTACTCTCAACCCACCTCCAAATGTTCAACCACCAACAGTCCCCAACGTCGCGCATAAAATGACTGATATCATTTTCCAAACTAAAAAGGTACGAAAGATGCTCTCTTCTCTTAATACCAGGAAAGCCTCTGGCCTTGACGAGATCCCAGCAATTGTTCTCAAAAAATGCGCACCAGAACTTGCTCCTGTCCTGACTCGTCTGTTTCAGATATCTTACAATAAAGGCATATTCCCTAGTAACTGGAAAACTGCTCGAGTACAACCCATCCCCAAGAAAGGATCCAAAGCGCTTCCTAGCAACTACAGGCCTATTTCTCTCCTTTCAGTCATCTCTAAAGTGATGGAAAAGTATATAAACACCGAACTACTAAAATTCCTTGAAAAACACAGTCTAATCCACGACAGGCAGTATGGATTCCGTCAGCGCAGATCGACTGCCGACCTCCTTTCCTTTGTCACCCATTCTTGGAACAAGTCTATGGAACAACACGGTGAATCCCAGATTGTTGCTCTAGACATATCCAAAGCATTCGACCAGGTCTGGCACGCAGCGCTGCTTAATAAACCTCCGGCCTATGGCCTACCACCAAAACTTTGTACCTGGACAGCAAATTTCCTCTCCAACAGGAGCATATCTGTTGTTGTGGATGGCCATTCCTCTAAACTGTATCCAATTAATGCAGGAGTTCCTCAAGGTTCAGCTTTAGCCCCTACTTTGTTTCTTCTCCACATCAATGACCTCCTCTCTAGCACATCCAACCCAGTTCACAGTTACGCGGACGACAGCACCCTCCACTCAAACATACAATATTCTAAGCCTGTCTCTTTAGCCCAATTAGATGAGGATCGCAGACTCATGGAGGGTTCTGTCTCCGTAGACCTCCAAAAAATATTAGACTGGGGAAGTAGAAATCTTGTACAATTCAACCCCACCAAAACTAAGTCTTGCTTTCTTTCTCACAAGAAGATACAGCAGCCCTAGACCCATCACAATGAACAACCAAGTTATTCAAAGTAATGAGTCCTTTTCTCTTGTTGGCATTACTGTGGATCGAAATCTTAATTGGCACCAACATGTTACATCAATTGCAGAAGCGGCTGCTAAGAAATTGGGTTTCCTCTTCCGGGCTCGCAAATTCTTTTCACCAACTAATCTCTATACCTTATACACTTCACAAATAAGGCCAAACCTCGAATACTGCTCCCACATCTGGGGTGCAGCTGCCGCTTCTACACTCGCTATCCTGGACTCCATTCAAAAGAGAGCTATACGTCTCATCGGTGACCCTACCCTCACCCAAAGGCTTCCATCCCTTGCCCACCGACGTGCCGTTGGTGACCTCTCTCTCTTTTATAGATATCTGCACGGGCACTGCTCAGAGGAGCTTTCCTCCATAATTCCCCCACCTGCTGCCCCCAGCAGATCTACCAGGGGAACAGAGCGAATGCACCCTTTTAACGTCCAGGTCACCAGACATAGAACATCTTGTTATGCCCGCTCTTTTGTCCCGAGGACTTCCAAGTTGTGGAATTCCTTGCCGGCACATGTTTTTCCTTCTCCTCCGAACCTCCAAACCTTCAAGTCCAGAATTAACAAGCTGCCTCTTTCCTCCTTGTCAACACCCACGGTACGATAGTATTTAGGCTGTAAGCCCTCGTGGTGTGTTGTTGACATAAAAAAAAAGAATAAGAATGGCAAAATGATGAATAAATAAAATACAGGGTGTTGTATTTAAAATTACCAATAATTGGAGTTAAATGTTTAGATTTGAGATCAAAACAAATTATAAATAGATATCTTAAAGCTCGATTCTTTGCAATTAAATATTCTTAAAGGCATACATGTGAGGATACGTCTAAAACAAACGAGACCAATTATGGCAATTACTGATGAGCGTCTCTTTTATTTTAAGAATGCAAAAAAAGGAAAAGTGAGAAAGACACAGAATTTTTATAAGATGATAACACACATTCTAAAGCATCAGAAAGGCACAAACATTTATCTAAAGAAGGGGGCGAGAAACAAAATCGTTTGCAGTCGACTGAGTCTACAGGATGGTGGACATTTATCCTTTACAATGGTTGAGTCCTGATAATCGCCTTATTTGATAGTTATATAATACTTATATAGCGGCTTTCGAAACAGTTACAAGCCGGAATGATTGAACGGGTCCATCCACAAGGCTTAACTCTTCGTTTGTAGATAGTATATCCCGAAAGGATAGCGGGATCATCAGATCAAAAGTGGTTGATGAATTATTAGGATTCGGGTTTGCTATCAGGTTCTTAAATTAACTGTTTATTTTACCTTAAAACATTAGGAGAAATCTATGTTATGCAGTTACAATTTATTGTTTGTACCTGCCCTAACATCGTGGAATCGTTGCATACTAAGAGTCGTAGGGAATTTGCATCTGGCTTTACAATTCCTTTTTGCCTTCCCCGAAACTGGTTTCACCATAACGACGTCTTCAAGTGACCAACTTTTATGCTAAGAGTCGCAGAGAATTTGCCTCTGCCTTCATATTTGCTTTTAATACATTTTCTTAAAAAAAAAATCACTAATGAGGAGATCCCGACTTTTGAATTAAACAAAAAATTCTTCAAATGAGCGCTAATTAGGACCACTAGAACACATATCCGGGTTCATATATACATACATACATACATACATACATACATACATACATACATACATATATATATATATATATATATATATATATATATATATATATATATATATATATATATATATATATATATATATATATATCACCGTTAACTCAAAAATAATTGGCCGATTTTAATCAAATTTGGTGAGTACCTACCTTTTGCAAGTGGCTTGGACAAGCTCGTTAGCCAGAAAAATCTGATCAGTTCAAATAGATTAAAGAATGCTTTGTTTTAATTGTACAATTCAACTCCACCAAGTCTCAGTCTTGCTTTCTATCTCATAAGAAAGTTATTCAAAGTAATGAGTCCATTTCACTTATTGGCATTTATGTGCATCGAAAACTCAATTGGCACCAATTACATCAATTGCAGAAGCGGCTGCTAAGAAATTAGGTTTCCTCTTCCAGGCTCGCAAATACTTTTCACCAGCTAATCTCTATACCTTATATACTTCACAAATAAGGCTAAACCTCGAATACTGCTCCCACATCTGGGCTGCTGCTTCTACATTCGCTATCATGGACTCTCTTCAGAAGAGAGCTATACGTCTCATCGGTGACCCTACCCTCACCCAAAGGCTGCCATCCCTTGCTCACCGACGTGGCGTTGGTGACTTCTCTCTCTCTCTCTCTCTCTCTCTTTTATAGATATTTGCACGGGCACTGCTCAGAGGAGCTTTCTTCCATAGTTCCTCCACCTGCTGCTCCCAACAGATCTACCAGAGGAACAGAGCAAATGCACCCTTTTACTGTCCAGGTCACCAGACATAGAGCACCTTGTTATGGCCGCTCTTGTGTCTCGAGGACTGCCAAGTTGTGGAATTCCTTGCCGGCACATGTTTTCCTTCTCCTCCGAACCTCCAAACCGTCAAGTCCAGAATTAACCAGTTGCCTCTTCCCTCCTTGTCGACACCCACAGTACAATATTTAGGCCGTAGGCCCTCGTGGTGTATTGTTGAAATATATATATATATATATATATATATATATATATATATATATATATATATATATATATATATATATATATATATATATATATATATATATATAAAATTAGTCAGTCGAATTCCCTCGATCCGTCCCAATTCTGAGCTGACCTTTAATATATCGAATTTCGACTACCGCACAGGTCCACTAGTTTATATCTAATAACCAATCATATTACGTGACTAGGTATTCTGCGATTTCTAGTGAATTTTCTTTAAATAAAATCACTAATGAGCAGATCACGACTTTTGGATTTTGAAAAAAATTCTTCAAATGAGCGCAAACTAGGACCCATAGAACCCATATCCGAGGTCAGTTTCAATTTATATATGTGGCTTGGATAAGTTCGTTAGCCAGGAAAATCGGCCCAGGTTTTCCTGGAAAATTCTGTTTTCTTTCAGAACAAAATCATATCTCCGGAAATAACAAAGTAAGGGCAACCAAATTTGGTACGCGTGTTTGTATTATAAATAGCTACCCACGTACCAAAATTTAGGTCTGTTAGTTAAAAGAGAGATGCTATCTCTGATGCTTTGACTGTAGGTTTACTTAAGTTAATTCTTTGGCTGTAAGTTTGGTTAAGTTTTTGTTTAACGATCTATAATTTTTACCTAATTTGCGTGGAAAAAATTCCTTAACCAGAAAACCGCGACTTTTGAATTGTAAAAAGATTTTTTGAAATGAGTGCAATCTAGGCCCCTTAGAACCGATATCCGGGTTTATTTTCAGTTTTTATCTGTTTACATATATACAGGCTGACGCATTTCGACGGTAAAGCTCAATATAATTACTATACAAGTGTTGACGGTAGTCAACACACATGTATAATACGTAGTTCTTGTTTCCTTTGTCTATAAATGTCAGAATCGCTCGGGCATCTTCTTAAAGTGGCACCTCTCCCTTAGGGGTGCGAGGCGCGGGTGATTTATTAGGGATTTTAAGTATTAAGTCAGAACAACTAAATCAGTTAAGACGTCTTTAGTCTTTATACGTTATACAATTCATTATACAAATATACATATACATACGCATTACATCCTTTATACAAAATACAAGTTAAACAACTGTAATTCACTCCTATATCACATAGTTATAGTGTTAAGTGTAAATAGTGTTTGTACATACAAAGTAATAGTTGTATAAAAACGTTATTACGTAATCCGAGAGTGTTAGTGTTTTTAACCACCCTTTAAATCAATACAAGCAAAATAAATCACACAATTAGTGTTGCTCGTTAACATCCGGCTCGAAGGACCAAATGTCTGAGCAATGTCAAAATCTGCCAGGATTAGCACACTCTGAAGTCCTTCATAAATGGCCCTTCGGAGTTAAGGGCTTAAGAACCTCTAGAGTTGACTGGCGACAAATCGTTACTCTTTTCGCCCTGCATACGGGACACTGCCGCTTGTGTCACCACATGCACAGAATTGGGCTTGGACAAGAAAGCGAATTCCGGCTATGTATGTAGTCATGAAACGGCGGAGCTATGTTTCTGTCCGGTTGCGGACAGGTCCAGATACCTGCTTTTTGGCAAGACCTAACATGCACCAGAAAATCTGGACTAACTTTCGACCACAAAAATTATCGACCTCTGTAAAAGGTTGGACTTGTTGGGTGAATTATTGGATAACTAGGCGAGAGGCACAATATATTTTAGGATCGCAGTGGAGGGACTGTAATGGCCCACTTACAATACAACCTAACCTAACCCATCTGTAACATCCCTTAACATTTTAAAATTGTACTAAGGAAAATAACTATCATTTGATCTAGCCAAACATTATTGGTTAATTGAATACTCAATCAAAGGCTTGATCAAGACAGTAAATTTATTATTAAAACCCTACGCGTTTCGGCTGCCTAGTAGCCAACCTCGGGGGCAAACCTAAAATACAATAAAAGGTGTATCAGAAAACATTGTTTTCCGGTAGGCAATTTTGCCGGTTGAAGCACAATCATCTCAAGGTAAACACTACAGACATCATCAAGGTTAAAAATCAAGCCTATCATTGAGTATTCAATTATTATGTCTATCCCAGACCACGTGACGTTTAGGAATAAACTTATTGGTTAGATTAAGTTACGTTATGCGAGAAATACGGAATGTATAGTAAAACAAGAGCGAAATGAGAAGAGCACAGAATAACAAACACATCAGTTTTCAAACAGCTAGCGGAAGTTTCCCTTGCACTTTCAACAGAATTATAGTCTGATATGTTCATACAAAGTTTAGATAAAGCTGATGTTCATTTCAACTTGTCATAAAACTTCCATCTGTGTCACGTTATTCTGTACATTTATGTTGTTACCTTCACTTCTTAACATGGGACGTTATAATCAACTCTTTATATAATAGAGTATGATATTCATATTGTGTTGTAAAATATATTAAATGCTTGCAAGCTTGTAATATATTGTGATAGTTTTAAAACAACTTTACTATTATGAAATACAGACATGTCTGCTTTCATTTTACAGGGAAGCAGTTATTAAGATGGTATTTTTAGCGAATTTTCGCTTATGGAAAGTTTTAAATTAGAAAATCAAATAAGCACTAATTCCCGAATTAGAGCATCTAGAACTCATTATATATATATATATATATATATATATATATATATATATATATATATATATATATATATATATATATATATATATATATATATATTGCTATGGCATATTTAGCACTTTTAATTGTTGAGCATGAGAATTTTAATTATAATGCTTTTCCTTTTTATTCTAAAACACTTGTGTGTCTATGTTTTATTTTTTTAACGTCGGCCTATTTTCGCATTTATGGCCAATCACAGACGCCAGGGAGCAGTTTCACCTCACCATCCTGGAAATTTTGCCGAACCTCTGCCTTTCTGTAAGAAGGGTAGGTATCTTTAACGTGCCCAACATCGCATGGACACGGGACCGACGGCTTTACGCCCCCTCCGAAGGGCGGAGCGTGTAGACATTCAACTTGCTCAAATACAATGCCAGAACCTCGGTTGATATTAATGTTACAGTTTGTACTGAAAAAGTGAAAGGAGTACCCTGGGATCGAACCCAGTACCCTTCGGTTCAGAGGCACACGTTCTTACCTCAGAACCACAGAGGCTCTTTCTAAAACACTTATTTTAGTATCAACATTGATGAAAATGAAATTATGCCAATATTTCTTTACTTACCGCTGTATCTGTAAATTTTTCTCTTATCTCATGGGTAGAGTTCTAAAATTGGGCCAGCATTTTTGTTTTGATGTAACTTATTTGTATTTTTTTATATTCATGTTAATCCAGAGTGTTAGAAATTTCGTAAAAACATTTTCAATTAGGTTTTTATTGATTTTATTCTTTCAATTGATAATTATTTGAATAGACTCATTTAGTGATACATTTTCCTTTTTATGGGTCAAATTAATCAGACTATAAAAATAAAATATATAATGGTTTATTTCTGAATATTTAAATGCTTTTGAAAAACATAGCTATATCAAAAATTATTATTGATCGTTGTCAATAAATCACACAAATTAAAACCTTATTTTAACAATGAATTAAATAAACTATATTAATTCGGCCTTTATCAGCATATCCCCCTTAATGTTCTAAATATACACAAAAGTCATCAATGTAACAGAAAAAATTTCTTAAAACTAAAACACAATATAAAAATCTGCACATTTATAATCTAAATATTCACAAAATTAACTTACTGCTTAATGTCTCTAATTGGTTCTTCATTGAGATTTGTATTATTCACCATTGGATCACCTATTTGGATTTTATTACTTCCACCATTTCATTGGGGCAATTAATTGATATAGAGCTTATTTTGGATATCCCTTTATGTGGAATTTTTTCTTTTATTTTGACTGCTATTATTGATCAATGTCTATCTACTGCTTCTCTTTCCAATCGAATGCTAATTAGACTGATATGATTCACTTTCGTAGTTCCACACTTAATGATCCTTTACCTGACATTACCGCAGTTTATCATGGAATGCCTTTAACTCACATTGCCGTGGTTTATCATCGAATGTTCTTTTAACTCACAATGCCGCACTTTATCATCGAATGTTCCTTTAACTCACATGGCCGCAGTTTATCATGGAATGCCTCTTATAATTCCCTGTTATGTTTAAATATTTAGCATTCTCTCAAACAACTCTCCTTTTGGATACAGGCTGTGCAATACAGAATTCATTACCCCTGCATCTTTGCCATTGTCCAACTTCTTAATAGTTACAGTTAAAAAAACTGTATCTGCGTTTAACTGCTAAAGCTGCGTGTCTTGTTAGAATTTATTGACAATAAAAAAAAATTTACCTTAAATACACTGTGACTATACCTACTTTACATTTACTTATTCACTAGGACCAAATAAAAATTATTTTCTTTAAGCAAAACACTGTAACGAGGCCTTGATTTACGGGGTGAATTATGCAGTGGAACAGATTAACGGATTTACGGGAACGGTCCCGGGCGCCAGATTTTTGGAAGGGTTTACTCCCTACGAGAGTGTCTGCGACGTCGTCACAAGACTCCGACCACTGGTGTGGTCAGAGTGCCTGGATAGCTCTGTGGAGACGGTCCCGTAGCCTTTGTTGTAACAGGCCGTGTAGTTACCTCCGGGGTAGCGGGCTTTAATCGCTACCCCGACAATTCCCTGACCTTCTGAAATTCTATATAGATGTAGCAGATTTATTTAAGGGGTGACATAGACTAGATATTCTTTATAATGTTTATTAGGAAACCACATACACAAAGATTCAACAAGATTCGAAATCCTGATAATGTCTACTACACTACCCTATCTTGTATAATATACCTTAGAGGACGGACGAGGCAAGACTAGCCAATTAGGAAGATCCGACGTCGGTTTGACCCTCTGTACCCTGGGTCGAGAGATCCGGCCAGAAATATCCCGGGCACTGCAATTTACGACTTAGAGATGCAGATCATAGATGGACCACCACTGTGGGCGTCGTTTAATAGACCAAGCAGCGTATCCTCAGGCGAAGTCGATGTCGTGAAAGTCAAGATACCTCGACACCTGTGGGTGCCGAGAACCAAAAAGTAAGTCGGTAGGATGGGGTGGTGACGGGATACTGCCGCGAACTAATTTGATCTAAGCTTACTTGTGTCACTACAGTGTCTAAACCAGGATCAAATCAGGACGGACGGGCGTAATCCACTTGAAAAGTCTGTGTAACTACAGCATCACTTTTCGACTTACAACACGCTAACAGTACTAGGATACGGGGAGTGAGGGGTCTTGATCGGACACACGATCTCGACGTCGCCGAAGGGATACGATATATGAAAATCGCTATCTTTAAAGTATGAAAATTCGCTATCGCTAAATATCATAAAATTAACAAAGATCTTACCTATTCGGATAAAGTAACGGGACAATTCTTACTGTGTACGGTACTAGACGGACGGTACTTAACTCCGAAGACTAATTACAATTAAACGGCGGAATTCTCTATTTATTAACACCGCACTTGCTCTAAAAAATCTTCAACCTTGCTGCTACCAGTAGAAAACTCTTTCTGCCGTCAGTCGTTATTGTATCTCCAGCCACATGCTGAAAAATCTAATCGGTGGTAGATACCTTATCCTTATCTTGTGCAGATATGTTTTTATTCTGAAGCGATAAATCGAAATGCGTGTTTGTTAAGAATATTAATGGCAAATAAATATTTTAACTCCGGAGAATATATCAGTATGATTTGTATTAAATTTATTTTAGAATGGTCGCTTTTGATATATACGGCTGTCCCGAAAATATCCGCTTTATTACAACACTATAAATAAAAACAAAGCATTGCTCTGTGTTCTTTATATTATAACGATCTTTACTAGTCAACCAAAACAATATAAGTAAAAATAAAGCATTGTTCTGTATTCTTTCAATTCTCATGATATTTACCATTTAACCCAAAATATTCAACACTCTTTTAAATATACAGGGCATTTAAATATTACGATGCATAAATTAAATATACATGGCTTGTTTCTTTGGGTGATGAATAAAAGGCCTTTTCTTTCCAAACAAATACTTTATTCCTTGTCCCAAGGGAAGAAAAAGCCTTTTATTCATCACCCAAAGATGTCAACCCCAAAGATTTTGACGTTTAGGAACAGTACATGGCTCGTTTTTCTTCACAATAAAAGGTTTCTATTTTTATGGCATATTTGCTATTTATAGCAATTCCCCCTTTCTAAAAATGTGTCTGGATAATGACCATTAGACAGACCATTTTTGTTTTATTTTATTACAGCCTATCTTTTTATTTAATTGTACTTAAAAACGTGTTCTATATCGGGAATCCCCCTTATTCTATCATTTCCTATCTCCTTTAATTCATCACTATTTTGTGGCAATTCATTATTTACTTTTTTTTTTAAATCGACATTTATAACATTCCCTGGTTATTTCGCCAATTTCCCGCAGGACTTACTTCTGCGAATAACAGTCATTCGTATACTTTTTTCTTATGGGGTATTTTCTTTTCCGATTTAATTTCATTATGCTTAATATTTATATTGATATACAATGGAATAGGAATACTTTATATATTTTTCATCTATAAACTTCTAATAATTTAACTTTTTCACACTACATATAGGGTCTATACGTTTCCTTTTCAACCAATCCCCTATACATATTTTATAATACTTTCATTATATTAATTTAACTTTTATTATTAATTATATATTCTATTATCATATTCATATTCTTACACATATCTATCATATTTCTTATTTATATCATTATACTTTTCATATTATTTTCGCTACACCACCTATACCAATTCTTTCCTATCAATCCGACCCACATATGTTTTATTTTTCGTTAATTGTAACTCTTTCTCGGTACGTAACCGCTTTCTGTCCTTTCGACTTTTATATATTTTTCTCCTCCACTTATTCCATGTTTTCTATACTCAATTCTTTTGCATATTTCCCCCTTTTCACTTTTATATTAAGATTACTTTAATTGACATATCCAATAACTGCCTCCAATTTTGAGCACTGCTCCTAATTTAATATCACTAAAATTTTTCTATTAAAATCTTGTTTTTCAAAATTATATTTTCCCTTGGGTTACTATAATGCCTACTTGTTTTTATTATCCATAGTGTAATTTTTATTTTAAATTGACCAATTTTTCGTCATATAGTTCTATGTAATCAATTTTTATTTTAAGAGAAATTTCTTTGTCTTGTAATTTTACCGTTTATTTTGTACATTAAATTATTGTCATTCTCGTCTCATCTATTCGGCATGCGATTATCCTTTTCATTGCTTATGTCATATTGGATCTGATCAGAATTCATGTAGATTAATTTTTATTTATCTTATATTTTTGCTTTTGCTTTTGAAATTAAAATTGCTATAATTACTATGACGTGTCTTGTTATTCACGTTATTAGTGAATTTTTTTTTTTTAATCACTAATAGAAAGGTATCGATGGTGAGACTTTGCAAAAAAATTTTTCAAATGAGCGCGAACTAGGACCCCTAGAACCCATATCCGGGGTCAGTTTCAATTTTTATATGTTTATATATATATATATATATATATATATATATATATATATATATATATATATATATATATATATATATATATATATATATATATATATATATATATTTGTGTGTGTGTCCAACCGCTAACTCAAAAAGAATTAACCGATTTCGATGAAACTAGGCAAGTGCCCTTCTTTTATTAATGGCTTGGATGAGTTCGTTAGCCAGGAAAATCGAACAAGGTTTTCCAGAAAAATTTTTGGTTTTCTTTCTAACAAAATTTTTTTCTCCGAAAATTACAAAGCTATTTTAATGAAATTTGGCGGATACGTTGCCTTCGGAAAGGCCTTACTACATACCAAAATTCAGTTTTTTAAGTTTATATAAATTTGAGTTTTCCTGAAAAAAATTTTTTTTTCCGAATATTACAAAGCGATTTTAATGACATTTGGCGTACATGTTGCTTTTGGATAGGCCTTACTACGTACCAAAATTCAATTTTCTAAGTTTATGGAAAATTGAGTTATCCATGTTTGAAGCATTTAATAAAAATTCACTATCATAACGCACTTGCTGCGTCCCGTTTATGTTCATGCCGAATGTGTCTGTTCTTGTTATTACTTTTTGGTTTATAAGTTTTAAATTTATTGTAATTTCTAGAATATTTCTTTTTATATAATTTATGGTTATTATTGTAATTACATTTACTGAAAAAATTATTGTTTTCAACGAGAAGTGTTCTAATTTTAAAATCTTGGTTATTGTCATTATTTTCTAGATAATGTTTATTGCCTTGAAGTTTTGTTTTATTTTTCTGGTCATTTTCTATATTCACACAGTATAAATATTGTGTTGTTATTAATGTTTCTTTTTTGTCAGTGTCTAAATATTTTTTAGGGCTCATTTTTTGCAGATTTTCTTCTTGCAGTATTTCCTTTTCTATATATTTTTCTGAACTTGTTTCTAGTTTTTCTTCTTCTTTCGCTTTAGTTAGTTGTTCTTCGGTTTCCTGTTCGACTCGGACCACATTCCTGTCTACTGACTCCACCAACGTTTCGACCTTTTTAATGTCGTACCTACTCATTGCAGTTTCTTCATTTGGTTTGTCATGGCACGACTGTATTCCTGTGTCCAGTTGTGCTTCAATTATTTAATGTCTTTCTTGGCATTTCTCTTGAGTTGTTTTTATCTCATCGTCCAGTTGGTAAATTTTATTCACTTCTGTTAAAATCTTGTTGTTATATGTTTTCATATAATCTCCTGATATTTTCTTCAGTATTTTATAGTGAACTTTTATTAAAATAGAGAGGTATCGATGGTGAGACTTTGCAAAAATTTTTTCAAATGAGCGCGAACTAGGACCCGAACTAGGACCCCTACAACCCACATCCGGGGTCAGTTTCAATTTTTATATGTTTATATATATATATATATATATATATATATATATATATATATATATATATATATATATATATATATATATATATATATATATATATATATATATATATGTATCCAACCGCTTACTCAAAAAAATAACTAACCTATTTCGATGAAACTTGGCAAGTGCCTTTCTTTTATTAATGGCTTGGATGAGTTCGTTAGCCAAGAAAATCGAACAAGGTTTTCCGGGAAAATTTTGAGTTTCCTTTCAAAAAAAAAACTTTCTCCAAAAATTAAAAATATATTTTAATGTAATTTGGTAGATATATAGCTTTGGCCAAGATCTTACCACATACCAAAACTGAACTTTCTAAGTTTATAGAAATTTGAGTTATTTAAATTTTGAGTTTTCTTTCAAAACAAATTTTTGTCTCCAAAAATTACAAAGTTATTTTAATGAAATTTGGTGGATATGTTGCCTTGAGAAATAACTTGCCATGTACCAAAATTCAACTGTCTAAGTTATATAAAATTGAGTTATTCAAATTTAAAGGCTTTAATAAAAATTCACTACCATAACGCACTTGCTGCATCCCGAACTTTTTATTATATTCTTGTTGTTGTTTTTTAACTTTTCATTTATATTTTTTTCTATTCTGAAACTATCTTGGTCCATTTCATTTTTAATTTCATTTTTGTTTTCTTTTAATTTATTATATATATTGTCATTGGTTTTCCTCATCGTATCGAACAAAGCTGCTAATTGTTTAGCCATGGATGATTCCTTTTCCTTATGTTGTTCTGGCCTAATTGGTTTTTTACTTTCTATTTGTTTTTCCCGGACATATTCAGGCTTTATTTATTTTATTTTAGTGTGAATAAAATATAATTATCCCCCTTTCTAAGTATTAAGAAGTTATTTAAAAGTTTTATTACAATATTATATCACCAAGGCTATTTAAATTATGGTCCTGTATTGTGTTTACTTTTATTCCTTTACGAGCCTCTGCCTTTCTGTAAGGAGGGTAGGAATCTTTAACGTGCCCAACATCGCATGGACCCGTGACCAACGGCTTTACGCACCGTCCGCTGGGCGGAACGTGCAGACATTTAACTAGCCGAAGTAAAATGCCAGGACCTCGGTTGATGTTAATTTATTACAGTATGTACTGAAAAAGTAAAACGGGAACCCTGAGAATCGAACCCATTACCCTTCGGTTCAGAGGCCCATGTTCTTACTCCTGGACCACCGAGGGGTCTATATTTTTAATACAATATGTAATGAAACATAAAATATCGTTTGTAGCTTTTAGATGGGTAATTACTCAAAATTTTACTGTGCCTTCAAAATTAATCTTATGGTATATTCAAAACACACGACATTTAGGTTAGACACACGATCCTGACCCGTTCCCTAATTCTGACCGACTGTGCCCTCTACTAACATGACAAATATAAAAAACATGCGAAAAAAAAGGGACGGGAAATGATATAATTTGAATCTGACAATAATGCAATATGACTTCAGGGAAATTTCATGAATAATACAGAATTAATGTTGTTTGGAAACAGAAGAACAGACCTATAAATTTTATATCTGTTTCCTGCCAGGCAAATCTGAATAAATGCCAAATGCAAGTTGAGTAAACGGGGGTAAATCGAACAGAAGGAATAAGTTATAAGGTATGTAAGTCAATAGTAAATAATGATTATATCCCTTGTGGGGCAAAAGAATGGTAAATGTTACCATAATTTTCAACATGAGTAAATTAGAAAAGAACCATGTTATTTTATAATAATCACGCCCGGACTAACCCTATGTTAAAGTCACGTATACAGCGTGGAACATCCAAATGGAACAAATTCAGTACTTCAATTGTTATGCATGTTTATTAAACAAGTCTGGTCGCAGCAAATGAAGTAGCTTTGTGTTTTAACTAATTTGTTGTAAGTACACTTGGAGAGCCCAAATCACCACAACACATTTTAAAAAGACCTGACGATCGTTTCACTAACCAAGTTAGCGTCATCAGAGGATGAAACATTCTAAATACTTAAAAAACTAACATCAACTTATATACCGGATCTCAGGTAAAGAGATCGAACCGAGATGAGACACTAGTCGTAGGCAAATTCCAGAGTGTATTGTATTTTTATCGCCTGACCAGGTCTTTGCGCTATCCTTATTGCTTTATCTAAAAGTGTCCATCTGTAATAGTCTTGAGAAAGTTACAACGACCGCTAAATTAACAACGGTTCCTTTGGCGGCAATAACTGTATACTTGTTATCGGTAAAAACGTGCCGAAAACGTGGGAATTTTATTTAGCAAAGTAATCTATCAAGTGACTCGTAATTGGCGCTGGTGCACTGTTCATACATTCTTTGTTGCAACTATATTTCGCAATATATACGCTCTCAAAACCATTCAGCTGACCTGGTTTTCTAACATTTTTTATTAATTTCAGATTTCCTTTATCAACGTTATGATTACTATCCCAAATATGTCGGGCGACGGCAGACTTATCTACAGTACCGTAACGTAATTGGGATATGTGTTCTTTGAATCTAATTCCAATCGATCTTTTTGTTTGTCCGACGTATTTAAGATTACAATCTTTACAACTTATTTCACAAATTCCCGACATTTTTTCCGCGCTATCCTTGTCTTTTGGATTACCTAGCAAGTTTTTTAAAGTATTTGTTGTTGAGAATGCTACCTGTAAGTCGACTTTTTTAAAAATGTTGTCTAGACCCCTCGTGATTCTAGGTTCAAATGGTAAGCAAACAAAGTTTTTTTCCGATTTTTCTCTTCTGAACGTCGTTGATTCCGTCACCATTTTCTTTGTTTTCTGTTTGTTGATTAATTTTTCCACTAAGCCAGCAGTGTATCCGTTATATTCGGCTACGTTCCTAATATAATTTAATTCTTTGGTATATCTACTTTTGTTTAAAGCAAAATTAATTAATCGATTTACTAAAAAATTCAGACTGGCCATTTTTTGTGCGCACGTATGATGTGAGTCGCTCGGGATGTAGCTTAAGGTAGTGGTTTCTTTTCTATAGACATCGAATTCTAAAGTGTCTTTAGTTTATTATTAGTTTCTAATTCGTGGGTAAATTTTATAGAATCAAATTTATTGTTTAATTTGGCAATAAAATCTTCTATTCTGCAAATGTTTGTGTCAAACACCGCGAAAATATCATCCACGTAACGACACCACACTCTAGGGAAATAACCACTTTCACTTTCAAGATCCGTTTCAAATCTGCTCATGAAAAGGTCTGCAATAAATGGCGATAGCGGATTTCCCATTGCCGTGCCTTGTGTTTGTTGAAAAAATTCATTGTTGAATTGAAAAATATTTTGTTTGATGCAAAGGTTTGTTAGAGTTAAATACTCCCTGCAGATATTTTCATTTATGTTATTAATTTTTAGCAACTGCTCTAAATATGTTAAAGTTTGCTCCGTGGGAACGCTAGGAAACAATGAGGTTACATCGAACGAAATTAAAACCTCGCCTTCGGTCAATTTAATCTCTTTGATCTTATCAATAAATTCAAGAGAATTTGTTACTGAAAAACTTTTCTGTTTTACAGGCAAGCCCTTAAACTCATCTGTCAACCACTTAGCTAAATTATAAGTCGGGGAATCTATAGCCGAAACAATAGGTCTAATTGAATTTCCCGGTTTATGAATTTTTGGGAGACCGTACTTCTTGGGAACTTTCGGATTAGAAACTTGTAACTTTCTTCCTAAGTCTTTTGATATGAGATTTTGACAACTTTTTAGACTATTTTTAACGTCCGAAATCATTTTTGGTAGCGGGTTTTTATTTAGTTTTTTATACGGTCCTGTCGCTATGGCGTTATTGCAGACCTTGTCATGAGCAGATTTGAAACGGATCTTGAAAGTGAAAGTGGTTATTTCCCTAGAGTGTGGTGTCGTTACGTGGATGATATTTTCGCGGTGTTTGACACAAACATTTGCAGAATAGAAGATTTTATTGCCAAATTAAACAATAAATTTGATTCTATAAAATTTACCCACGAATTAGAAACTAATAATAAACTACCCTTTCTAGATGTACTAGTTATCAAGAATAAAGACACTTTAGAATTCGATGTCTATAGAAAAGAAACCACTACCTTAAGCTACATCCCGAGCGACTCACATCATACGTGCGCACAAAAAATGGCCAGTCTGAATTTTTTAGTAAATCGATTAATTAATTTTCCTTTAAACAAAAGTAGATATACAAAGAATTAAATTATATTAGGAACGTAGCCGAATATAACGGATACACTGCTGGCTTAGTGGAAAAATTAATCAACAAACAGAAAACAAAGAAAATGGTGACGGAATCAACGACGTTCAGAAGAGAAAAATCGGAAAAAAACTTTGTTTGCTTACCATTTGAACCTAGAATCACGAGGGGTCTAGACAACATTTTTAAAAAAGTCGACTTACAGGTAGCATTCTCAACAACAAATACTTTAAAAAACTTGCTAGGTAATCCAAAAGACAAGGATAGCGCGGAAAAAATGTCGGGAATTTGTGAAATAAGTTGTAAAGATTGTAATCTTAAATACGTCGGACAAACAAAAAGATCGATTGGAATCAGATTCAAAGAACACATATCCCAATTACGTTACGGTACTGTAGATAAGTCTGCCGTCGCCCGACATATTTGGGATAGTAATCATAACGTTGATAAAGGAAATCTGAAATTAATAAAAAATGTTAGAAAACCAGGTCAGCTGAATGGTTTTGAGAGCGTATATATTGCGAAATATAGTTGCAACAAAGAATGTATGAACAGTGCACCAGCGCCAATTACGAGTCACTTGATAGATTACTTTGCTAAATAAAATTCCCACGTTTTCGGCACGTTTTTACCGATAACAAGTATACAGTTATTGCCGCCAAAGGAACCGTTGTTAATTTAGCGGTCGTTGTAACTTTCTCAAGACTATTACAGATGGACACTTTTAGATAAAGCAATAAGGATAGCGCAAAGACCTGGTCAGGCGATAAAAATACAATACACTGTGGAATTTGCCTACGACTAGTGTCTCATCTCGGTTCGATCTCTTTACCTGAGATCCGGTATATAGTTTGATGTTAGTTTTTTAAGTATTTAGAATGTTTCATCCTCTGATGACGCTAACTTGGTTAGTGAAACGATCGTCAGGTCTTTTTAAAATGTGTCGTGGTGATTTGGGCTCTCCAAGTGTACTTATCAGTGCTCATCACAGGTTCCAATCTTCACTTAGTAATTTGTTGTATCTTTATTTTATAGTTTGTAATATGTTTGGATTCTTATTTGGTTAAGCTTAAACGTTACTATAAGTAGACTTGGAAAATCCAATTCACCACAACACATTTAAAAACACCTGGCGATCGTTTCACTAACCAAGTCAGCATCATCAGAGGATGAAAAATTCTAAACTTTAAAAACTAACATCACCTTATATACCGGATCTTAGGTAAAGAGACTTAACAGAGAGGGGAACTAGTCGCAGGCAAATACTGCAGTGTATTGAATTTTTATCGCCGGACGAGGTCTTTGAACTGTCTTTATTAACTTATCTAAAAGGTGTCCATCTCTATTAATTTTGGGAAGGTTCAACGACACCTAAATTAACATAGTTTCCTTTGGCGGAAATATCTGTATTCTTATGTTATCTCTAGAACGTGTTGAAACGTGGGAATTTATTTTACAAAGCAATCAATCAGGTAACTCGTAATCGGCGGTGGTGAAACGTTCATACATTTTTTGTTGTAACTATATTTCGCAATATATATATATATATATATATATATATATATATATATATATATATATATATATATATATATATATATATATATATATATATATATATATATATACTCTCTAACGCGTTTAGGTGTCCTGGTTGTCTAACGTTTTTTATTAATTTTAGATTATCTTCATTAACGTAATGATTATTATTCCAAATATGTCGGGCGATGGAAGATCTATCTATAGTATCGTATCGTAATTGGGCTAAGTGTTCTTTGAATCTAATTCCAATCAATCTTTTCGTTTGTCCGACGTACTTAAAATTACAATATTTACAACTTATTTAATAAATTTCCGACATTTTGGCTTTGATATCCTTGTCTTTTGGGTTACCTAGCAAGTTTTTTAAGGTATTTTTTTGTGGAAATTGTTAGCTACAAGTTGACTTTTTAAAAATGCTATCTAGACCCCTCGTGATTCGAGGTTCAAATGGTAAGCAAACAACGTTTTTTTTCGGATTACTCTCTTCCAAACGTCGTCCATTCCGTCAACATTTTCTTTGTTTTATGTTTGTTGATTAATTTTTCCACTAGGCAAGCAGTGTATCTGTTATATTCCGCCACGTTCCTAATATAATTTAATTCCTTGGCATATCTACTTTTGTTTAAAGGAAAATTAATTAACCGATTTACTAAAGAATTCAGATTAGCCATTTTTTGTGCGCACGTACAAGAAATCGTTGCTGGTATTGGAACGGAAGTTAGAAAACTACCAGAACCGTCAAACAAATTTATTAGAGAAGCATGTAAAAGTAAATTTTCAAAAAACTTGAAAAATAAGTCCACAAAAAAAAAAACAACAAAATTGTAACCAAATATGTTGTGTAGTGACTTTGAACAAACCGAGTATAAAGATAGAGTTCATAACGCCATAGCGACCGGACCGTATAAAAAACTAAATAAAAACCCGCTACCAAAAATTATTTCGGACGTTAAAAATAACTTGAAAAATAAGTCCACAAAAAAAAACAACAAAATTGTAACCAAATATGTTGTGTAGTGACTTTGAAGAAACCGAGTATAAAGATAGAGTTCATACCGCCATAGCGACAGGACCGTATAAAAAACTAAATAAAAACCCGCTACCAAAAATTATTTCGGACGTTAAAAATAGTCTAAAAAGTTGTCACAACCTCATATCAAAAGACTTAGGAAGAAAGTTACAAGTTGCTAATCCGAAAGTCCCCAAGAAGTACGGTCTCCCAAAAATTCATAAACAGGGAAAATCAATTAGACCTATTGTTTCGGCTGTAGATTCCCAGACATATAATTTAGCAAAGTGGTTGACAAATAAGTTTAAAGGCTTTCCCGTCAACCAGAAAAGTTTTTCAGTAACAAATTCACTTGAATTTATATATAAGACTAAAGAGGTAAAATTGACTAAAGGCGAGGTTTTAATTTCATTCGATGTAACCTCATTGTTTCCTAGCGTTTTTTTTTTAAGTTCAACAACACACCACGAGGGCTTACAGCCTAAATACTATCGTACCGTGGGTGTTGACAAGGAGGAAAGAGGCAGCTTGTTAATTCTGGACTTGAAGGATTGGAGCAGAAGGAAAAACATGTGCCGGCAAGGAATTCCACAACTTGGAAGTGCTCGGGAGAAAAGAGCGGGCATAACAAGATGTTCTATGTCTGGTGACCTGGACAGTAAAAGGGTGCATTCGCTCTATTCCCCTGGTAGATCTGTTGGGGGCAGCAGGTGGGGGAACTATGAAGGAAAGCTCCTCTGAGCAGTGCCCGTGCAGATATCTATAAAAGAGAGAGAGTGGTCACCAATGGCACATCGGTGGGCAAGGGATGGCAGCCTTTGGGTGAGGGTAGGGTCACCTCTTTTGAATGGAGTCCAGGATAGCGAGTGTAGAAGCGGCAGCTGCACCCCAGATGTGGGAGCAGTATTCGAGGTTTGGCCTTATTTGTGAAGCATATAAGATATAGAGATTAGCTGGTGAAAAGTATTTGCGAGCCCGGAAGAGGAAACCTCATTTCTTAGCAACCGCTTCTGCAATTGATGTGACATGTTGGTGCAAATTGAGATTTCGATCCACACAGATGCCAACAAGTGAAAAGGACTCATTACTTTGAATAACTTGGTTGTTTATTGTAATGGGTCTAGGGCTGGTGTATCTCTTATGAGAAAGAAAGCAAGACTGTGATTTGGTGAGGTTGAATTGTACAAGATTTCTGAGTTCTGTTTTTTTTCCCTCAGGGCTCGTCCGCGGCCTTGCCGCCCCGATAGCACCGCAACCCTTGGTTGATTGTGCATACTGAGTTCTGTTAGTAAATTTAGTTATTTACTAGCTTTACCTATTTAATTAAATTATAGCAATCTTTAAGGATAATGTTGTAATGTAAAATATCGTTTGTCATAATGGGCCGATTCATTGGTGTGTCAAAGTTCCTATTTTTTTATCGTGAATAATTACGGAAAATTATGTTAAAAGTATGAGTCTATTGTTAGACTCCATGACCTACTGCGTTTTGAAGATTTTTTTTGTCATTTGTTTTCTGGTATTGGATTTCATAGCCTACTATCCTCAAAACGGTTTTTCTCAAAATTGTCAGTGCAATTACAAGATTTCTCAAGCATGTTGTATATAATTGGAAAGCTCTTTTCGCAGGCTATCACATGAGCAAAAAATTCAATATGGCTGCCGTAATAAAAACAAACGTTGATACCTGTAGCTCAAAAACAAATAACAATCCAAAGTTGAGAATAGCACAAAAAGATTATTCTGTAAAAAGTGTCCTGATAATGTGCAAGTCTTAGACATGTCCGATCAACGCCTGCTTAGACATTGAAGAAAAAAGAAATCGACAAATTTTGGTTTTTTCAAAATAACTCGAAAAGGAAAAGAAGCAGGGCAAAATACAAGTCATATTTGAAACGTGTATGAAATTCTAGAAAACATTGCTAATTTAACCGTCTTCCTATCTCTAATAATAACGGATATAGCAATACATTCCCATCCCAGTTTGGGACACACTGTATATGGTACATTATTTCTACTATATAGGTTATACCGGTAACCAAATTGATGCCTGCTTGCATTAAATACATATTTGCTATTAAAAACATTTTTTATGAAAATTCGCTTTCACAACGCACTTGCTGCGTCCAGACTTTTTTAGTGAACCAGCATTGTCAGTTTTATATGGAATGAGTATTTTTTGTACAGACCTGTCCAGGTTCTCGCTTTAAAAGTATAACTGCGGCTAACATTTATCATATAAACCGCCCCAGAAGGTTTGAATATACAAAATAGTAGAATCCAATGTAAATTTAAATTTGATGCTTAATCACAGGGTGCCATGGGAATATTCTAATTAATACAGGATTAATGTTGTTTCAGAACTGAAAAACAGGTATAAAGGCGAGGTTGGTTTCCGGGGACGCAAGTATATGAATGAATGCCAAATGCAATTCGAACAAACGTTGACAAATTGAACAGAGAGAATCTGTTATTAGGTAGGTCAATAGTGAATAATGAATCCTCCCAGTCATCGTGCAGTTAAATGCATATAAATTAATGAAAAGCACAGGGATCGATGGAGTGAGTAGTGCTGTTCTGAATGGGTTGCTGCATTTCTTGGAAACCGTGTAGGCCATGCAAGGTTCAACGACATTTCAGGATTCATTTTTAAAGACTCTAGACATTTTCTATTAAAGTGCACTGAAATAAAATCTAACGAATAATATGTAACAAACTATGACGTTATCGTATTGTAGGTGTGTCGCTAATTCTACGTCTGTCTATTTCCGCGACGATGTCAATCACCGACAGCAAAAATCAGTTCCATCTCGCCATTCTGGACATGGGACCGGCGGCTTTACTCCCCTGCCGATGGTCAAAACATTCAACTTGCTCAAACATACTGATAATAATAATAAGATAAAAATAATAACTAAAATAAATAACGTAAAAAATCAGAGTCCGTCTAGCCCGGACGGTAGCACCCTTTAAGAGCCCCTGGCTAGGGTCTTATGCCTGTCTGGCCTGTGTGTGTATGGCTGCCAAAAGTATGCTCACCGCTACTCGTAACGACGTATAGACGCTACAGGTAGCGACGCCAGCTAACCGCTGTCCCATTTACCTATTTCCATTCTTGCCAATATCCTTTTTATCCTTAACCACATTACCTTCCTCCCATCGGAATTCCTTTCTCCATCCCCACCTGGGCCACCAGGGTTAATGACTGGCGCACCCATGGAAATCGACCAAACCAAAACCTCGGAAAAATTCTGCTGCCTGGGCATACCTCAAGCCGGCGGTGGATATGGCAGCATGCGGGACGTCAAACAAATTCAAGAGTTTCTGGAAAAGTCAACTAGCCGCACCAGCGTCCTGCAATATTGGCGCCAGCTCGGTTAACGAACACCGAGCAACTGCATCATGAGCCGTTTACCACAGATGAAGTCTCTGAAGTTGTTAAAGAACTTTATTATTGGAAGGCAACCGGGCCTAATGGCGTCCAAAACTTTTGACTGAAAAAATTTGGGTGTACATATCATCTATTGGCGGTGTTAATAAATGATGTTATACTTCATCCAAAGACGATGCCATTGTTTTTCACACAAGGAAATACGTACCTTCTGCCAAAAGACCAGCAGTGTACTCCAGACCCCGGCGTATACCGACCAATAACTTGTCTTCCGACCCTATATAAGTTGATTACATCCTGCATTCCAATGCCTTACAATGACGAAGAAATATCTTTGTTGCCTATGTGGAATACAAAACGGCATTTGATTTAGTTGGCAAATGGCTTGTAAGTGTGCTGAAGATCTATAAGATCGATACTTATATCCTAAGGTTCCTTGAACACATAATGTTTACCTGGAGATCAAAAATTCTGTTACGGATACAACGGGTAATAACATCGTAACCAGCACGATACCAATTAGAGGAGGTATGTTTCAAGGCGACGCGCTAAGCCCTTTAATATTTTGTCTCGCATTGAATCAGCTATCAAACCGCCTGAACTCTTCTAGCTATGGCTTCGGTATAAACAGCAACTGCAGAGAGCAAATAAGGCTAAATACTCTGCTGTATATGAATGATCTTAAGCTGATGGTGTCTACAAAGAACCACCTGGAACAAATCCTTAAAATCGTGGAAGGGTTTTCCAGAGATACTGACATGCAATTAGGGCTTGACAAATATCGCATCTTATGTTTACTGAGATACAACCAAATGTATATGAAATGCAGAATGGCCAGCAAATTGCCTCGATGGATGTAGAAGAGTGTTATAAATACCTGGGAATAGAGCAAGAGAGAAAAATATACCACGTAGTGCGAGCACATCTTATTAGCAAGAACCTGACTAAAGTTCTTAATACATATGCGTTTTTTGCACTTACCTATTCATTTTGGTGTAAACTGTAGCCAAACCGACATCAAAAATCTACAACGGAAGGTACGAACACTCCTAACAAAATCCAAAAAAAGGTCACGCCCCTAGTGCCATCGACCGTGTAACCCTACCTAGACGCCAAGGTGGACGAGGAGTGTTGCATATTGATCAGCAGTTAGAGCTGAACTACACCTTGCCACATGCAAGGCAGAGGATTCAACACCGATACAATTAAAAGAAAGTGAAATACAAAGTCACCATCGGACTGTTCCGGACTATCTGCAATCTTGGATGCAGAAGCCTCTCCATGGACGACATCTGAATGAGACCTCCCAGTCAGATGTCGAAAAATAGGCGTCGAGCTACTGGCTGGTCTCCGGACATATGTTTCAAGATACGAGGAGGTGGGGGGGGGGGGGGTGTTGGTGTTGGCCACACAAAATCATGTCACCCCAACAATAAACTCCCTGAAGTATATAGTTGCGGATAATTAGGTCCAAAATGACAAATGTAGATTTGTCTCAGTCATTAGAGACTATTCAGCACGTCACCGGAGGATGTCAAGCATTTGCTGCAATAGAGTGTAAAGAGAGGCACGACGCAGTTGCGTGAATACTTTATCAAGAACTGGCCCTCAAGCTTCTAAATCTTAGTAAGGTGTCCTACTATAGATACACTCCTGCGCCTGTTCCAGAAAACTCAGGATACAGGTTGTACTGGCATCGGACCGTGTTCACAGACCAACGAGTTGCCCACAACAGGCCAGATAGAATAATAGTGATTGATGTGGTCATTCCGAATACGAATAATCTAGAGATAAGCACATTGGGAAGATCATTAAGTGCAGAGACCTCGAGATGCAAGTAAAGAATGGAGGGCAGAGAGTGTCCAAGTGATTCCAATAGTCATATGGTCAACTGGTGTGGTTCCTAAGAGTCGTCGATAAAGTATTAAGAGGCTGGGTTTTAGAGAGCACCTTTATAAGGTTATGCAGAACGCGGTAATACTTGCAACTGCCCACACCGGGCGGAGATTCCTGGGAAATGAGGATGTGACGCGTTGTCGTTCAGGGCACGATAACCTCGAAAGGGCCCCATTGGAGCTCAGTCCCATTGGTATCTAAGATATTTATAGCCAACACAATGAATATGAGGGAGAAATAAGAAAATAAGCAAATATGGCACCAAAAACAAGCCACCATCTTAGTAAGTACACTTGGAGAACCCAAATCAGCACAACACATCTTTAAATTACTAAATGCCTGAATCGACAACGTCCTCGAAAAGCTTAAAGCTTGTCGTCAATTGTAGGGTATTCAGATAGATAGTAGACCTACTGAATCTTTTTCACAAAGCGATCAAAAACATCTCGGATTGGTGCCAGGTTAATCGAACTGTTTCCTCTCTTCCCTGGTTGTTAAATCATCGAACCTGATCATTCCCAACAGGAACTTGAACCTACGTTGTGACATTGTCAGACGGAATAATTCGACACCCGTTCCATTGGCCCTCCAAATTTTCTCAGTGTTCGAATGATTGGGTTTGAATACACCAGCAAAGAGAAGGAGACCTAGGAGGTCTCTAATTTATATATGGTCTGTGAGTTTTACATCACCCTCTCTTGCATAGTGTTCTTCATTTTTAATCTTTTTTATTGGTGCAAGTGAGTAGATAGGGAGCCACCTGGGCTCACCCCCTCCACTTTTTACTGCGCATGCGCGTGACGTCATGCGCATGCGCTGACCTGCGCAGACCTGTGACAGTTGACAGCTGACCTGTCAGATTTGACAGGTGTCAAATGTCACTGACCTGACAGCTGTCAGCTGTCAGCTGTCAGCTAACCTGACAGCTGTCAACGTCAGCTGTCACCTGACCTGACATGTGTCAACGTCAAATGTCACCTGACCTGTCAGATGACGTCACAAGCATTCCAAGATGGCTGACCTGTCATAGACAGTTGCAACCCGGGTTCTCTCTATGGAACTAACCTGAGATGACGTCACAAGCATTCCAAGATGGCTGACCTGTCATAGACAGTTGCAACCCGGGTTCTCTCTATGGAACTAACCTGAGATGACGTCACAAGCATTCCAAGATGTCTGACCTGTGTGTCCATAGATATCTACAAGTCAGGTTAGCTCTCCATGTGTGTTTGTCTGATTGTTTAGTAAGGTTATGTATTTGTTTATTAAGGTTATGTTCGCTCACGTGTCATCTGTTTGTTTATTAAGGTTATGTTTGTATTTGTTTATTAAGGTTATGTCATGTGTGTGTTGATTACCATGCATCTGTTTGTTTATTAAGGTTATGTATTCGTAAACACAGCTGTTTGGTTTGTTTATTGTGTTGTTGTTGTTAAGGTGTATTGAAGTTTGTTAGGGTATTTCGTTTTTGGCGGGAAATTTGAATTTGTTTGAAAATTTCTGTCTGTTGTGTCCAGAGATATGACTCATCGAGCTAGAGAATATTCTATTTGTAAAGTTGTAGAGTGTAGAGAATATTCTCTAGCTCAATGGGAGACATCTGTTGGACACAGTCATTCGGTTTAGTCACACACACACATACATATATGAGGAAGATATATTGAGCGGGTAATTTGAAATTTTGAATTTAATTTGAAATATGATTTTTGAAAGAAAAGCATTCGCCAGAAATTAGATTTGAACCCCCAACCATACAACTTACTAAGATATGCAAACGTCGCTAAACCGATTATGCTATTCAGACATACGATGAAAGTTTGTTATCCGTGGGTATATATAAAACAAAAACCTGTTACATAAAACGAGTTTATGAGGCTGCTCAGTTTGTGTGTGTAGGCAGGGGGTGTATCTCTATTACATTCCAATTGAATAATAGGAACTGTAATGTTAAAAACAATTGTTTATTTATAGTAAAAAGAAATTTAAAACACGTACCAATTTACCTATCTAATATCATTTAATAACAAAAACGTTTCAAGTAAACTATATCAATAAGAAAAACGTATTTACATCTAGATATGTTAATGAGTTTATTTTAATAGCCTAATAAAACTCGGGGACTTGGTTTTATTGCCGGCGTGTTTGTTTATGTTAGTGTTTGTATTTTGAATGAATGAATCTAAATTTATATAGGGAGTGATCAAAAACACACAAGTAACAAAACTCGATTTAAAACAACTAAATTAAACTTTGATATACGAGGATTGTTTGATAAGTATTGTTTGTATGTAAACATAAATAATATAATAGTATACTTACATACAGCAAGAGACGTCATACTTGTTTCACGGCTTAACACACACTAACGTATGTTGAGGTCTTGAATGGGGCCCCGTTATAGAAATAACACAGTTGTTTAATGACATCCACTTGAACCAAACAAAACATATAGACGCTGTTGTTGATTGTTAACACACACACACACGTCATGACAGCTCGAAGTCTTTGCTTAGACTGACAGAGCTGTGTAATAAAAGACAGACAATTGATTGCCCAACAAGTATCTTAGATAATCTTGTTTGAGCTTGTACAGCTGTTTAACACACACGTCATGACAGCTCGAAGTCTTTGCTTAGACTGACAGACAGAAAGGGGTTAATAAAAATGCAACAAAATAAAAATAAAACAACTGTTTTACATACAATAAAAATTTATTAGGATTAATTAAGTTGTACATATTGATACATAAATGACATACAATTATTACATAATGGCTCTAACGATGCCCGTTAGAGGTTTATATTCCATTACACTGTCATGAATAACCAGACAATAAACACGAGTATTTTTTGGGAAGTTGGCGTGACTCATAAACTCCACCTTAATGTCCACCGTTGAAGACTTGATTGACTCGTTCTGGTGCTGACAGTCAATCACAAATAGAGCTCTGTCTTTAAACTCGTCATAATTCAAGATAGGCTCCGACATGTTTTTATAACAGAAGCTTTTTTGAAAATCTGTATACATGTTATAGGCTTCTGCATATTTCGATTTCTCAAAATCCATATTCATAGATTCATAAGGGTAGCATTCTGAATTTAGAAACACTCGGAGGTCCAACATACCAATGTTATCGAAATAGTCTGACCTCTTCTTCACGTTATCCTTACGATCTGTTTGAAATGCTATAATCACATATCGAGGTCTTTCCAAGTTGGTTGCAGTTTTAACAGCCCACACATCTCTGTTGATATCTCTGAGTGCTGGTAACTCGTATATGTCCCATTTGCGGTAGGCGAGAAATATAGAGGTGTCTTTGGCTATTTTATCCATCAGTTCCAATTTCATTTTATCATTGGGAAAGACATGTTTTACCTTTAAAAACATATTGGTTACGGTAATTTTTGCTCGTGCCGTACCTGTGCTGTAATAGCCATTGGAATCGTTTCGACTTCTTGTAAAGCGGAAAGTATGTTTGCCACAGAGAACTCCTTTGAAATGATGAAAGAAACTGAAGAGGAACCAGACAGGTATGAGCATGTGAAACTTGTTATCATTTAAGGTGATGTGCTCCGACGACACATTCAGACCGGCGTTGCTAAGAGATTGGGCTTCATTCTTACTGAACGATAGCAGACTTTTGATGATGGTTGTGGTGTATGGGTCTCGCACTCGTTCCACTTCCTTGTTATTTAACTCATAGGTCATTGATTCAAACAGAGCTGCTCCTCCATTATTTGACAGATAACAAGCACCAGTGGCATTTTGGATTGCTACAGGTTCCAGAGCACCTTCGATTATTAGAGCTGACTCGGCCAGACATACGAACGCATCTTGTTGGTTGATGGCTATTTCAATTTCATCGCTGTTACCAAACGATTTAGTTGGTGAATAGTAAGAGCGCAGCTCTTCTCGATCGATGCCATCATCAAACACGGGTTCTTTGAATATTTCTAGTTTTGACGACATGATAACCCAGGCTTTGCAGGAACTCAATATTATCGGGACGAAGCGTACCCTTTGACGTGTCTGACTCAACTGAATTTGATGTGGTAGATGCACTTGCTTTTATATCCTTGAAGACCAACATACTAAGCAACTTTTATAAGTTTCAAGCGAACAGACACCTCTTCACCTTGAAAGTTGACAGGAACTGAATCTTGGTCGACGATGTCGATGCTTATATTGGAAATCTCTTGCTTGTTCACCGGCAAGTAAATTAAATTTTTAGGTTCTATGTCGATTGCGTAGCCAGGATCAACCATCGGAGCAAACTCATACAGCGTATGTGAGGGTTGTCCGTTATAATAGGAACCAGACACAATATTGGTTTCGATGCGAATCTGTCTAACATCCACTATATCAACAGGTAAATCAGATTCATAAAAGGTGTCCGGCTGAAGAACTTGTTTTGAAAAGCCCAACATTCGCCCAATCGAACCATCAAATTCAAAACTGACATTTGTATAACACTTTAGTCTGCATTTGATGGTGTTCGGATTAGGTCTCAGAATCAGAGCCTGTTGCTTTTGTTCGTGTGTTGCTGTAGCACCAACAAGTTCATTTTGAAGTAACTCTTCCAAGTGTGTTATTTCATAAGCACCGGTGGGTATCGTGATGGTTCGCCAACCGGTTCCTTCTTTTACATGAAATTTGTTTTTACCTTCATAGATGTTGGGTATGTTGTTGTAGGTGTGAAAGCCTATCAAGGCAACAGCATAATTACCATCCAAAACAATTGGTGGATGGTAGTCTGACGACAGATGGGAGCTGCGGTCTTTCAACACAAAGGTGTGCGCCATGACTGATACACACAGGCTACTGTTTCAGTCTTTTATTGCATTGGTTTTTGCAGATACAACCCATAACCGTAGCGCTGTTTCTTGAGATACATGCCTTTGCCCAGTCTCTTGCATTTTGGCTTAAATTTCAAGCCACTCCCTCTCCTACCCATCGCGATGGCTTCCATTGTTTTGTTGTGTCGTTCTTCCTCCTCTAGTTTCTGTTTCGCAGACTTGGCATCGTTCACGGCTTTGGCAATACCTGCAGCACCGCCACCCAGAGCTCCTAGTGCTGACAGCCCACCAAATATAAGAGGCAACAGCGGAAGGAAGCCACCGCTTTTAGGTATTGGAATAACTCGAGGTTTCTGCACATTCTTACGTCCACCAATGTTTCTAACGATTGTATGAGCTATATCAAACACTGCGTTCGCTGTTGGAATAAGGTTTCTATCTTTTATAACTTCCTCAATCAGACTTAGTATGTTTTTAAAGGGGACCTTCTTCTTTGGCTTCGAGTTGATTACATAAAACCCCTCATCAAGTTTTCTGTTAACTTTCATGGTGTTTGTAACGCTAGCAACGTTTCAGCAAAACCTGTATCTGTCTTTGTTAATAACAACCCTCACTCTGTGACACCAACATGCATACTGACTGGGTGTCTCACTTGCATTCATATATATACACCCAAATAAAATATAGTTTAGTTTAAGTTAAGATGCGTACCAGCAAACACGCTCCTGCCTTACCCATTACAAATATAGACGATGTTGTTACGGACACAGCTCAACAACAACTGAGGCATGGTCCTCTCTTTCCAAACACCGTTCGCTGTATCATATGTGGTCCGAGTGGTTGTGGTAAAACTAATGTCATGCTGAGTTTATTGTTTGAAGCAAACGGTTTAAAATTTGATAACGTGTATGTGTATTCAAAGTCTCTGTATCAACCGAAATACAAGATGTTAAAGGAGGTGATGAATGCAACAAAAGGTGTTGGTTACTATCCTTATAGAGAAAACGATGAAATATTAGATCCGGCAGATGCCAAGGACAACTCTGTGTTTATATTTGATGATGTAGCTTGTGACAAACAAGATAAAATAAGAGCATACTTCAGTATGGGCAGACATAAGAATATTGATTCATTCTATCTCTGTCAAACATATACACGAATACCCAAGCATCTGGTACGTGACAACACCAATGTTATTGTGTTATTCAAGCAAGATGAAACCAATTTAAAACATGTGTACGACGATCATGTAACCACCGATATGGACTTTAAACAATTTAAAACTATCTGCCACCAATGCTGGAAAGATAATAAGTATGGTGTGTTGGTGATTGTGAAGGAAAACGATGTACACAAAGGTCGATATAGAAAAGGATTCGATAGATATATATTATTCTAACAATGGTAGACAGGACAGACAGCTGTCTAACACAGCTGTCATACAGGTGTCTAACACAGGTGTCTAACACAGCTGTCTAACACAGCTGTCTAACAGACAGCTGTCTAACACACAGCTGTCTAACACACAGCTGTCTAACAGACAGCTGTCTAACAGACAGCTGTCTAACACACAGCTGTCTAACACACAGCTGTCTAACAGACAGCTGTCTAACAGACAGCTGTCTAACACACAGCTGTCTAACAGACAGCTGTCTAACAGACAGCTGTCTAACACACAGCTGTCTAACAGACAGCTGTCTAACAGACAGCTGTCTAACACACAGCTGTCTAACACACAGCTGTCTAACACACAGCTGTCTAACAGACAGCTGTCTAACAGACAGCTGTCTAACACACAGCTGTCTAACAGACAGCTGTCTAACAGACAGCTGTCTAACACACAGCTGTCTAACACACAGCTGTCTAACACACAGCTGTCTAACAGACAGCTGTCTAACAGACAGCTGTCTAACACACAGCTGTCTAACACACAGCTGTCTAACAGACAGCTGTCTAACAGACAGCTGTCTAACAGACAGCTGTATAACACACAGCTGTCTAACAGACAGCTGTCTAACAGACAGCTGTCTAACACACAGCTGTCTAACAGACAGCTGTCTAACAGACAGCTGTCTAACCGACAGCTGTCTAACACACAGCTGTCTAACACACAGCTGTCTAACAGACAGCTGTCTAACACAGCTGTCTAACAAGACAGCCGGACATCGTGATAAATAAGAAGGCATGTACCGTGACGGAGTCAGTATATGTTAAACCACCACACAACCTGTATCGCTCAAACAAATGATTAGACCGACTGGTAACACCAAAAACAGTTGTAGCACAATGGAAGTGTTGGGTAAGGAAGAGCAAAAAGTTAAGAAAAGGATTTTACAACTTGCTGACAATATTCGAAAAAAACATTTAATGCTTAAACTTAACAGAGCTGAGAATGATGATGCTCTGCAACGTTTATATAAACCACTTGTTGACCCCCTAAGTGAAATATCTAAAAACACAGCAGCACTGCAGCAGCAGCAGCCACCGCAACCACTAAAGGCTGAACAAATCAAAGACGAAGTCGATATACCAGAAACGAAACGCCAAGTAGAGTTCCTGAAAGACCATGAAGTTTTTGAAGCTGAACCAAGGGAAGAGGCTGAGGCGGCAAGTTCCGATGAGGATATCCCAACATTTGAAGAGCTTGAGGCAGACCTACAAACTGTCACAACCAACCCTGCATATCAAGAATTTTTGGAGCAATATCCTGACCGAGTTCGATATTATGTAGACAAGTATTTTACTGAACCACCAAGGCTCGGTACCATTGATCAAACGTATGGTGCCCGCTACGCTAAAGATACCGGTAGCTGGAGTCTTGGTAACAAACACTTAGACTTTACTGATGCTGAGATTCAACTGGGCCAAAGGAGATACCCGCAAACACAAGGTTTGCTAGAATTGTTATTTATGAAAAGACCCCGGGGGTATACTTATGACGATCTTCAACACTATAGAGATATTCTAGAAGCAACTAGTGTTTATAAAATGAACTATGATCCTAACGCACGAACCAAGGGTTGTTCCTCTGAAAAGTATCTGACTCTAATAAAACCAGTGATAAATCCACGAGGTCGTAGATCCTCAACACCTCAAGGTTTTGGTTACACCTACGAGGAAGGCGATGACGACAGCAACGACAGACATCTTAACAAAAAACAAAAGACTGAACTTAAAACGCAGAGTGATAAGAGCAGCGATAGCAACGGCATGAGCCCTAACAACAACATCAGCACCAACAACTATATGATACAAAATAACAAACAAATAGCCTATGTGTATTGGAATGACATAAACGAGTTGGTTGACAGACTTAGACTTTTAGTGGCTTCCCAAGTTGCAGGTAATAATGCTCATAACAACGAAATTCAGTCAATCTTGGAAGAACTAAAAGAAGCTAGTGTTATCACCTAGTAAACCCACAGCCATGAAGAGGCACCAACGACAACAACAACAACAGCACCAACGCAACACTGAACCATCTAATGTTAATAATTCTATAAATGTATTCCAACAAAGAGTTTACATACTTGTACTTAGAATCAAATAAAAGTCTTTGTTAAAATTACTGTGTTTTTATTTTGTAATACAATTAAAAAGTATGTCTTAAAGCAATAATATCCTGAACAAACTTATCTTGTGGTACATCTGCTATGTCTGTATTCTAGACAAGCTCAAACACGAATAATGGGGGTGATTGAACAGATATAACACAAGATAACATTCGCCAAGGTCATCAACTGACAGGTTGTTTACCTTTAAGAGGACCTCTCTCTTGTGTATATTAAACAGATACACAGACAAGCTCAAACAGGATCAAGGTTAACAACTGTAAAACGTTGTTTATCCTTTGTAAGGCCTCTCTCTCTTACATCAGTTTGTTTCCTCAATACAAGAGACACTTGTTCAGTATGTGTTAAGTCGTGAAACAAGGATGACGTCTCTTGCTGTATGTAAGTACACTCTTCTTATTATGTCTGTTTGCATTCAAATAACAAATACAAACATAACCTTACTAAACAATCAGATGATTGGTAATCAACATGTATACAAACACCTAACCTCATATGTCAACAACAACTGGCTTTTATTTTATATATACAACAGCGAACAAACTTTTATCGTGTGCGTCTGTGGAGCTATTGGTTTAGGGACAGTGTATATCTGAGAAAGCTGTCTATGGCCGATTCGAGGTTCGTGGGTTCAAATCTAAGTTCAGGCGAATGCTTTTCTTTCAAATACACATGCATCTGTCAGTCTAAGCAAAGACATCGAACTGTCATGACGTGTTTGTTAAACAGCATGTACAAGCTTCAACAATGGCAATCAGTTGTCTGTCTGTTTGTATCCTAAACACAGGAGACACTTGTTCAGTAGTGTGTGTATTAAGCTGTGAAAGAAGGCTGACGTCTCTTGTTGTATGTAAGTACACTCTTGTATTATGTCTGTTTGCTTTCAAATAACAAATACATAACCTTAACAAACAATCATATGACTGGTAATCAACACGTGTGTGAACATAACCTTAATAAACAAATACAGACAGTAGTGTGTGTGTGCGAACATAACCTTAATAAACAAACAGATGCATGGTAATCAACACACATGACATAACCTTAATAAACAAATACAAACATAACCTTAATAAACAAACAGATGACACGTGTGCGAACATAACCTTAATAAACAAATACATAACCTTAATAAACAATCAGACAAACACACATGGAGAGCTAACCTGACTTGTAGATATCTATGGACACACAGGTCAGACATCTTGGAACGCTTGTGACGTCATCTCAGGTTAGTTCCATAGAGAGAACCCGGGTTGCAACTGTCTATGACAGGTCAGCCATCTTGGAATGCTTGTGACGTCATCTCAGGTTAGTTCCATAGAGAGAACCCGGGTTGCAACTGTCTATGACAGGTCAGCCATCTTGGAATGCTTGTGACGTCATCTGACAGGTCAGGTGACATTTGACGTTGACACATGTCAGGTCAGGTGACAGCTGACGTTGACAGCTGTCAGGTTAGCTGACAGCTGACAGCTGTCAGGTCAGTGACATTTGACACCTGTCAAATCTGACAGGTCAGCTGTCAACTGTCACAGGTCTGCGCAGGTCAGCGCATGCGCATGACGTCACGCGCATGCGCAGTAAAAAGTGGAGGGGATGAGCCCAGGTGGCTCCCTATCTACTCAAGTGACAATAATCTCTGTATTTTATGGTCATCAAAGAAATATTTCCATATTTCAGAAGGAATTCGCAGACCGTTTATAGGTGTTCTAGAGCCGGGCAGCGTTTTTATAATATTCTCTTGTCTTGGTTTTAACTTCTTACTGGGTGAGTGTTTATTCCATTTTGTGCTTTCATCTCTACCCAAATAATAAGGTTCACTCTGATAACTTTGTGTCAATTGGTCATCTGTAACGGAAGCTAAGTTTACAGCTTCTGAATACGAAGCAGTTTGTTCTGTATAACTATGGTTAAGTGTCTCCTCGACGTGGCCTTTTTCGCTCTCATCATCAACAGTTACAACTATATCTACATCTCGCATCATTCAATCAACCGACCGCTGTAGCCATGCTTGATCAGCTTCATATGTAGATCGTACTGTAAAAGTTATATAAGGTAACAAGCGGATGAACAATCATCAACAGATAACTCACACGTGTGGTAGAATACTTCATTTGCCAAAAACAAGAAACAGAAAGACTTAATTGTCTCCGAAATCGACACCCATGTACAGCAAAGAGTATTTACACCGGGGTCGCACGCGGCGTGTCACTCCATTTAGCCACCGCCTGCGCTGATTGAGTACTATGGACCTAACAACCTAGTATTAGATACATAACGTATTTTTATAAAGTAAAACATTTAATTCTATTGAAATTTAACACTGTGCAGATTAGACAGCCCGAGATATTTTTAAAGCTTGACTGACTCATTAATTTAAGCAGGTTCAGCTGAACAACGAGCAGAGTTGATTCATGATTAGCTTTTGACTCACCTAATAACATATTCACTTTGTTCAATTTATCAGTGTTTGTTCTGCTCGCATTTGGCATTCATTTATATACTTGCCTGTCAGGAAACCAATCTGGATTTCATATGTGCTCTCTCAGTTTCAAACGACGTTAATACTGTATTATTCATGGAGCTTTCCCGGACTCATGTCACATTTTCGTCGAGTTTGAATTAAACCTTTTTTTTTCTGCAGGTTATAATATATTTAATCAAACTCAGAATATAGCAAGTCAATAAATGTTCTTATATTTAAGTTTTCCATAGACGATTAGCAGAATATAAGTGTGTGCTTAAGTAAATTTTTAACGAATACTCGTAGAGAAAGGTCGGTTATGACCAGTGGCGGCTCGTGGGTGTCGCGGTAGAGGAGGCAGTAATTTTTAAATTTTCAAGGTAACACGTTTTCCTGGCACTTCAGAATTTCAGTGAAAAATCCATTTATACAACAATATAGACTTTCACAAGAATAATTTTTTAAACTTGATACCTTTCTAAATAATATATTTACGAATTACTGAGGATATAAATAAACAGGAATAAACACATAAGGTTTGTTAAATTGTTAAATATTGTTTATATACCAAAAATAAATTTCAATAGAAATCCTATATACATTACACATAGTTCAATAAATAAATAAATTTAAATGAGCGATCCAATCCAATGAGTGGTCATGACGAGATGCTAAACGCAGACGCATTGTTGCCAATTGCAATCGTTTGTGAAATTTACGATCAACGATTCAACGAATTTTAATTTACTCACTGTATTTTGATATATATATATATATATATATATATGTATATATATATATATATATATATATATATATATATATATATATATATATATATATATACCAGCGAAATCTCGCACCCTGTATATATATATATATATATATATATATATATATATATATATATATATATATATATATATATATATATATATATATATATATATATATATATATACAGGGTGCGAGATTTCGCTGGTAAAGCTAGACTGTGCTTACACTAATGGCATTATCAAAGACTTCACTTCAGAAAATCACTAACTAGCATGTACTTCAGAACCTAAAATTATTGCCGAATACACAGGGTGTTCCATTTGAGCTGGCCACTCACCAACTTTGTTATTTTAAATGGAACACCCTATATATTTTTACATTTTCGGATTTCCCGAGTGATTCTACGTCGAAAATATATACAGTAGTATGAGCGAAAATCCATCCATTTTTGAGTTATTTCTTCTTTTTCAAAAATAATGGCCTTTGCAGTCTTTATTTTACAAGCCTCTATCTTGGTAAGTGATAGAGAGAGGACCATCATTTTAGCCAAGCAGGTGCACAAAACTATTGTGACTATCATAATGTACACTAAAGCGTGACTAGATATACAGTGCGTTCACAAAACGGCAACCACTTCTGACAACTTCAACAATCAAAAACTATTTTCTTTCAAATGGAACACCCTGTATATTATTATATCGTTAAACTTGAAATTTCATTACCTTTTATCCTATGTATGCATACCTATACAAAAACTTAAAACATTTTGAGATATATGATGAAACAACAAATTTAGAATGAATTATACGGCTGTTCGTGTGTGGGAGCTAAGAGAGACTCAGTATAAGCTAATTTGTTGGACTTTGAATAATTTATTTAATTGATTTCCTCATAAGCCTTTCATATTTTGGAAATTATGAAATCAGAGACACACCTAATATTCATTATATTTTTTACGAATTTTATGCAAAGTCTATGCAGTTAAAAGTATACATTTATCATTCTTGAAGAAATACCAACAGATTTAATGAATATTCAACCTTTCACTTGGTTGTAGCCCTTTTTTGGAAACAATACTGTACATCAACATTTTCCGAAAGAAAACCCAACATTTTCCAGAAAAAAGTGGTCCGATTTTCCTGTATAACGAGCTTTTCCAAGCCAGTTGCAAAAGAAAGGCACCCACCAAACGTTATTAAAATCGGTCCATTATTTTCTGAGTTATCGGATATATATATATATATATATATATATATATATATATATATATATATATATATATATATATATATATATATATATATATATATATATATATATATATATATATATATATATATATAATTAAAAAGCCGTGTTTAGTTTGTATCTCAAAAAAGCGATGTTAAACTGTTTTTAGATGTGAATTAAGCCCAAGACAGAATTCTTAAAAGCCTTTTTTAGCCATGTCTATTTCGAACGGAAAAGCTCACAATGAAGAGGTACATAAGCATTTTCAGCCGATAAATAACCTTGAAATGACAACTACTTTTAATTTAAATCGTCCTGCCTATTAGGATTTGTATATCTTAAAGCTCTCTTATTAGCTAGCGCCCACAAAGTGCACACTCAAGAACAAGTTCTTTCACAGCTTGCGATATGCCTGGTGCCTGAGTTGTATAATAAACAAGGCTGTAGGTTATATTTTTTCAGCAGGCTCGTAGATTGTACTCTTCAATTCTTTGTTTACCGTACGATTTTTTTTTCATGCTAGAAAAAATCTGAATAAGCCGGCGTATTGTAAGACTCCCATGACATATTAAGTAGAGTCATTAGGTAGACAGCCTCTGCATAATTGAAGTCAGTGATGGTGAGAACATTACATCTACAACTTGGGGACCATACATAATATCAGGAATTCTCTGTAGTATTCTCCGGCATATTAATGTTCAACACAGGCAGGAAAACTTTCTATGCAATGATACAGATGCAGAAAATTAAAATTCTGTGCTAATACATCACGAGACAGCCAGAAAAATTCTGCTAGGGACATCAACCTGCACTAAAACAATGAGCTATTTTCATTTGACTAATCAGTAATATGTGACGTTTTATGCAGGTTTTTAATTTGTAATGTATTTTATCCCATATCAAGCACCACGGTTTTCAACTTGGGGGTTATATTTGATCCTTAGCTTTTCTTAATGACCACATTTCGAGAACTGTTCTTTCTGGCTTACGTATGTTGGGTTTCCTTATAAGAAACTGCGGTCATTTTAGAAGTGCGTGGGCTTTAAAAGCATGATGCATGCGTTAGGTCGAAGCTTGAATACTGCTGCGTTGTATGGATTATTAATTACATGTGCCATATGTCCTCCCTTGAAAGAATAAATCGTATATCTAAAATATCTGAACTATAAAATTGATAAGAGTTTATCCCCCAAGAGGTGCATCTGAAAAAACTTTTCAACTAGACCCAAATGAAATCTCTTTACTAAGCCGCATAACTAGTTCCTTTGCGGTCTCCTATCATATTTAAAATGAAAACAAACTCAGCTTATAACAATTATAATAAGAAAATAAATAATTCACAATAACAGCAATATAAACAAGTTTTATATAATGAAAATATCGACATACATCAACGTATTACATTATGGAGACAATTTTCAATTTAGTTCTCTGTTTGGTATATAGCTATAATTAAAAAGAAGAGATTCTAAAAATGTTCTGGACGCAGAAAGTGCATTATTGTAGTGAATTTTCATAAGAATAATATATTGCAGTGATTTAGCCTTATTCTAAAAGTTATAAAACATTAGTTTATTTAATTAGGAACGGCAAAAAAATGATAAAGAAGGGCAAGCAAAAACATGATCTCTAACATAAATATTTATTAGTGATGGGAAAAACCGTTAGTTTCTATTAACAGTTAAAGCCGTTTACGTTATTTCATAATAACCGTTGCAAATAACAGCTTCAGATATTTCGCTGTTATTTTGAACTGGACAGTCGATAGATAGTATCCTACATTCCCAAAGCTGTGAGCGAGAGTGAGCACACTCACTAGAGTATAAATAACGTGTTTCCTGTTAAGTAATATGTTATGAAGTAAAGTCCGCTCTATACTGCATACCCATACATATTTATTTCATTCCCACTCTCATGTCCATTCATCCCGTTAAATAGTTAAATTTAACAGTTGCCGATGAAAACCGATGTTTATTCATCGAACCTAGTTGCAGAGGAACTGAAACAGACACGAGTCCGAATTCTAGTTTTGTGTAAAAAGCGTTATTTTGTAAGCTGATATTTTTATAAATCCACAACTGGTGGTTACCGTTGCGGCTCGACAACCGTTTAAAAATAACCGAGAGTTAAATAACGACCCATCACTAATATTTATACAGTAATTTGGATACAAAACTCAAACAAGATAGTTGATAAACAGAAAATATACTCAACAAAAACTACACTAGAAAGCGGAACATAAAAAAATTCCTGTGGTTCATGCATCGAGGGTGATTATATGCATGCAGAAGGGCAAAAAGAACCCCCCACGACGAAGAGGGTTTCTACCCTCTCACCCAAAAAAACAGGGGGTTGTCCTTCCTCTTGTGCATGCATAAAACTACCTTCAAAGCATAAAGCACAAACCGAGTGTTAACACTGCTCTTAGAATATAATTTACTGATATACTGATTTTCTATTTTACGCAAAAATGTATTGTCTTAAGTCATTACCTCAAAATGTTCATTTATCACCATCATCCAGTATTTATTTTCAATACTTAATATTTATATCGATATTTTAAATATATTAGGTTAGTTAAAAATCATTAACTCACATTTTTCATTTATAACCATCGTCCAATATTTTCCATACTTAATATTTATAACCATATTTTAAATTTGTTAGGTTAGTTATAAGTCAGTTGTAAACGCTACATAACAAGCGCACGCCACGAAGCGTAGAAATAATGCGCTTATGAATGCAAGCAACTTGCTGCTTTTAAAAATCAGCGGTGTCATCTAACGTCAATCAGCTATCAAGCGGCTTGTAGTGGCATGCTAGCGCTTTTGAAGGCAAACACTGTCCGGGTGTTAAGCAAGAAGTGAGCCAGGGCTATTGTTAGTTGATTGTACACAGTCTCCATCTATAACATTTTCTGTTAACTAGAACAATTGTGACGACATACTAGCTGGTTCCGCACATTTTAACTGACGATGGAAATGGATTCCAGAGGCCCCAATTCGCGCTAATTTAAAGAAATTTTCCGAAAGTCTCACAATCGATATCTCTCTGTTAGTGAATTTTCTTTATGAGAACTCACTAAAAAGGAGAATTCAACAAATCATCCTGCTCATTTTAAACAGCGAGCTGTTCCCAACTAGTACAACTGGTAGCTAGAACGCGGCAGCGACTCACATGATAACTTCTATGTTTTGACACGAGTCAGTGATCCGTTACAGGAATGTTCCTATCACGGAGCAATCACCAAAATGGAGAAAGATTGCAACGTTACGGTGTGGTATCGGGAAGTTATCTGGCAACGTTCCAACACCGTGGCGACGATGTGGCGAAACTGTAACAGTCATTATCACGGGATATATCACTACCTACTCTATCTTGTGCCTGCTTTCTTTATCTTGAAATGTACCCCACAGAATAACATCGCTCAACATGAATAATTAACTTTCTAATGCTTATATTTGGATGTCTGGACTGTTGAAACCTAAACGGGTGCAAGCTTACCGTTAAAATATGATTTGTCCATCCAGTGGGTTTCTCCGTGCAAATCGGCGCCGAAGAAGGCCAAGGTGGGTTTGTCAGCCAATAAAGTCATGGCGACCTTTTTTTGGGACGATATAATCCACATTGATTACCTTAAAAGGGAAGAACAATCAATGGCGAATATTATACCAACTTATTAGACCGATTCAATGACGGTTTGCTGAAAAACGACCGCATTTGCCAAGAAAAAAGTTCTTTTCCACCAAGATAATGCAAGGGTGCACACATGTGTGGTCTCCATGGCGAAATTGCATAAATTGGGCGACGAATTGCTTCCTCATCCGCCCTATTCTCCGGATTTAGCCCCGAGTGACGACTACTTGTTTCCAAACTTAAAAGAAATGGCTCGGCGGAGAGAGATTTGACTCCAATGATGAAATGATCTCGCAAACAAATACCTATTTTGAGGACCCGACAAATCTTATTTTTTGGAAGGGATAAAAAAATTGGAGAAATATTGGACGAAGTGTATGGAGCTCAAAGGGGACTATGTTGACAAATAAAATGATTTTTTTGTCAACAAACTTGTGTTTCATTCAAAAAGTCACGGAATTATTAACCCGCCATCGTATGTAGTCTTCTGTAGATTTAGAGACAGCCTATTAATTTCTAGTGCATCCCTAAAATGATTAACCGCTTCCTCTTCCCTGGTGTATACTTCGTATACTTCACCACACTGCTTATCCAAACAGAGCATGACCATACCATCAACATGCGCAATTGGTACACAGTCCAGCGAGTGATCATTCAGTATCTCACTTATGTACACCGAAAATAGCACAGGTACCAAAACGCTTCCCTGCGGTATACCATCTCTTACAACCCTTCCTTCGCTATAACTATTCCCTACTCTTACCATCTGCGATCGTTTTTTAAAATAATCACCAAAATGGTCTAATGTGTGTCCCCTCATTCCAATTATTTCTAGTTTTTTTTTTAACAAAATGTGGTGGGACACCGTGTCAAATGCTTTCTGTAGATCCATTAATACGGCCAAAGCCCTTTTTTGGTCATCGAATCCCCCAATGTTGTAGTTACTGACTTGTGTAAAGCGTCCTCTGTCGAGAAACGCTCTCTGAATACATATTGCTGTTCAGATATCACTCTGTTAATATCTATATGTTCTGTTAACCTACTGCATTGGCTCTTCTCAAAAATTTTCGCGAATCTACTTAGCAAACTGATAGGTCTATAGTTTGCCAAACGTAAATGCCTTCCAGTTTTATGGATTAGGATAACGACCGATTCCTTTAATCGTTTTAGTATGACCGCTGTCTCAAATATTAAGGTGCCCAGAGGGACCAGTGGCTTAAGTAAAAATACATGACACGTTTTTATTAAACTGGATGAAATATTATCAGCTCCCAGGTTCTGAGATTTAAGAGGTACCTTTTTATTTACGTTGTGTAAGATTTAATGTTACCAGGGTTCTAAAAGGTAAAGAAAAGTTGTTTTCCATTTCCATGGTAAACTTGATTTGCGGATTGATTTCGTAGAAAATATCGCCTATTCGAAGATGACGAATTGGAATACTTTAAAAATTGCTTTCAAATGTGCACATACTAGGGTCCCTAGAACTATTAATCAAAATATTTGCAGTTAAAAATGTTAATTTGGATTAACAGAAATTATTATTATTTGAACGGTAAATACATAGAACAAGTTAACAAACCTTAGAAAGGAAAATATAGTATAGTTCAGGTCAATAACATCAAGAGCCTAAGCACTTAGGAATGTCGTAACATGTATATTACTACATCCAGAAGACTGCGCCGTTTCGTGCAACCAAAAATTAACTCTGAAAAACATCGCAAGAAGACTTGGAACAGCATAATAAACATAATACATTCAAGAAGACTGCAACGGAAATTAAATATTGATCCACAGTTTAAATTATGATGAGTGTATTTCGTGAAACTCCTACCGTAGCCGTATCCTTACTTCTACGCTTATACCATATGGGTGAACAGACTCGACGACATCAATCATCCGGCACTGAAGCGAAACTTTGTCACAAACTAGGGAACTTATTGAATTATGTACATTGTTTCTGTTACCTGGATATAATACAATATAAAAAAGTTTACAGTTATTCAAGCCTGAAACTCATTCTTTTTGTTCGTTTGTGTATATATTTGATTTCTAGCGTCGTGCTTAAACTCTTCGTTCAAGTAAAGTTGTTTCTGACGTGACAGAAAATAAATGAGTTAAATTTATTTTTGGAAGGCACCAACTGGCAGAAGACGTATTGTGAAAAACAATTCTTTCTATACAAATTGTTTCCTTGGAAGATATTAACGTTATTCGACTTTCTCGGGTAAATATCACATGTTTTTCTGACACATTTTTAATTTACAGATCTCGGCGTGTCTGGTCTATAAATATTGCGTGCATATAGACTGAATAAAAAACAGCAGAAAAAGCAACTACTACCATTTTTTAAATAAAGCAATTTACATTTATTTGGGACGATGTAATTTGCTGACCAAAATAAATGTTGCCGACCGAGGCTTTAATCTTTAAGTATTTCTTTGACATTTCATATTTTGTATCCTAATGTTGATGTCTTTTTGCTACCGACGTTTCACAAAAAAATCTTAATATTTAAGGGTAGTTTACTCTTGATGTTTTTTCGTTTTTTAGTGCGACCAGAGAAAGTGTAAATGCGACCAAGCTATAAATTTACACAGAATCACTGCTGGCAACTGTCTTTCCGCTACCAAAGTTTCACAAAAAAATATTCATATTTAAGGGTAGTTTACTCTTGGGGTTTTTTAGTTTTTTAATGCGACCAGAGAAAGTATTAATGCGACCAAGCTATAAATTTACACAGAATCACTGCTGGCTACTGTCTTTCAGCTACCAAAGTTTCACAAAAAAATATTCATATTTAAGGGTAGTTTACTCTTGAAGTTTTTTAATTTTTTAGTGCGACCAGAAAAAGTATGAATGCGACCAAGCTTTAAATTCCCACAGAATCACTGCGGGTAACTGTCTTTCCGATACCTAAATTTCACAAAAAAATATTCATATTTAAGGGTAGTTTACTCTTGAGGTTTTTTCATTTTTTAGTGCGACCAGAAAAAGTATTAATGCGACCAAGCTTTAAATTTACACAGAATCACTGCTGGCTACTGTCTTTTTGCTACCAAAGTTTCACAAAAAAATATTCATATTTAAGGGTAGTTTACTCTTGAAGTTTTTTAATTTTTTACTGCGACCAGAAAAAGTATGAATGCGACCAACCTATAAATTTACAGAGAATCACTGCTGCTAACTGTCTTTCCGATACCAAACTGTCACAAAAAAATATTCATATTTAAGGGTAGTGTACTCTTGAGGTTTTTCGTTTTTTAGTGCGACCAGAGAAAGTGTAACTACGACCAAGGTATAAATTTACACAGAATCACTGCTGGCTACTGTCTTTCTGCTACCAAAGTTTCACAAAAATATATTCATATTTAAGGGTAGTTTACTGTTGGGGTTTTTTCGTTTTTTAGTGCGACCAGAGAAAGTATGAATGCGACCAAGCTATAAATTTACACATAATCACTGCTGGCAACTGTCTTTCCAGCTACCAAAATTTCACAAAAAAATATTCATATTTAAGGGTTGTTTACTCTTGGGGTTTTTTCGTTTTTTAGTGCGGCCAGAGAAAGTATGAATGCGACCAAGCTATAAATTTACACAGAATCACTGCTGGCTACTGTCTTTCTGCTACCAAAGTTTCACAAAAAAATATTCATATTTAAGGGTAGTTTACTCTTGAAGTTTTTTAATTTTTTAGTGCGACCAGAAAAAGTATGAATGCGACCAAGCTTTAAATTCACACAGAGTCACTGCTGGTAACTGTCTTTCCGATACCTGAATTTCACAAAAAAATATTCACATTTAAGGGTAGTTTACTTCTGAGGTTTTTTAATTTTTTAGTGCGACCAGAAAAAGTATTAATGCGACAAAGCTTTAAATTTACACAGAATCACTGCTGGCTACTGTCTTTCCGCTACCAAAGTTTCACAAAAAAATATTCATATTTAAGGGTAGTTTACTCTTGAAGGTTTTTAATTTTTTAGTGCGACCAGAAAGAGTATGAATGCGACCAACCTATAAATTTACAGAGAATCACTGCTGCTAACTGTCTTACCGATACCAAAGTGTCACAAAAAAATCTTAATATTTAAGGGTAGTGTACTCTTGAGGTTTTTTCGTTTTTTAGTGCGACCAGAGAAAGTGTAAATGCGACCAAGCTATAAATTTACACGCAATCACTGCTGGCTACTGTATTTCTGCTACCAAAGTTTCACAAAAATATATTCATATTTAAGGGTAGTTTACTGTTGGGGTTTTTTCGTTTTTTAGTGCGACCAGAGAAAGACAGCAGCAGTGATTCTCTGTAAATTTATAGCTTGGTCGCATTCCAACTTTCTCTGGTCGCACTAAAAAATGAAAAAACTTCAAGAATAAACTACCCCTAAATATGAATATTTTTTTGTGAAACTTTGGTAGTGGAAAGACAGTAGCCAGCAGTGATTTTGTGTAAATTTATAGCTTGGTCGCATTCATACTTTCTCTGGTCGCACTAAAAAACGAAAAAACCTCAAGAGTAAACTACCCTTAAATATGAATATTTTTTTGTGAAACTTTGGTAGTGGAAAGACAGTAGCCAGCAGTGATTTTGTGTAAATTTATAGCTTGGTCGCATTCATACTTTCTCTGGTCGCACTAAAAAACGAAAAAACCTCAAGAGTAAACTACCCTTAAATATGAATATTTTTTTGTGAAACTTTGGTAGTGGAAAGACAGTAGCCATCGGTGATTTTGTGTAAATTTATAGCTTGGTCGCATTCATACTTTCTCTGGTCGCACTAAAAAAATGAAAAAAACTCAAGAGTAAACTACCCCTAAATAGGGGTGTTTTTCTATACTTTTCTGGTAGCAGATGCGGCTGGTAGGTGGCATCCAAGATATAGAGTTTCATGGAAAAGTTTAGTCTATAAGTAGTCGGTCAGCTAAAATAACTAACTTTGGTCAGCAAATTACTTTTCCCCCATTTATTTTTCTGGAAACAAGCGCTAGTTTAAAGACCCCAGATACACGTCACGTCATAGGGCTAGTCTGGTTCGTCGACAGGCATTCCACGCGGCGTGTAGCCGGAGTGACTTGAGGTGGCCCGCAAGGATTCCACGAGCCTAGGATCCAGCACTGTGTCGGTAAAGTTGTACAACCTTAAAATAACTGAACTCGGCGTATTCCTAGCAAGTCAGTAGTGTGGTGTATATTTTCAGAGAAAAAAACGTACATTTAATACTGAACTAACTAGTTTGAGTAAGACATCTAGATGACAGACGTGCCGCCGTGTAGCACTCCTGGCTCGTGTATTCAGGATTTATGAACAAATGAAGCTATAGGCTCGTCTAATTTTTTAAAATATTTCAACAACACACCACGAGGGCTTACAGCCTAAATACTATTGTACCGTGGGTGTCGACAAGGAGGAGAGAGGCAACTTGTTAATTCTGGACTTGAAGGTTTGGAGGCTCGGAGAAGAAGGAAAAACTTGTGCCGGCAAGGAATTCCGCAACTTGGAAGTCCTCGGGACAAAATAGCGGGCATAACAAGATGTTCTATGTCTGGTGACCTAGACAGTAATCGGGTGCATTCGCTCTGTTCCCCTGGTAGATCTGTTGGGAACAGCAGGTGGAGGAACTATGGAAGAAAGCTCCTCTGAACAGTGCCAGTACAGATATATATATATATATATATATATATATATATATATATATATATATATATATATATATATATATATATATATATATATATATATATATAAAGAGAGAGAGGTCACCAACGGCACGTCGGTAGGCAAGCGATGGCAGCCTTTGAGTGAGGGTAGGGTAATCGATGGGACGTATAGCTCTCTTCTGAATGGAGTCCAGGATAGCGAGTGTGGAAGAGCTACGGCACCCCAGATGTGGGAGCAGTATTCGATTTTTGGCCTTATTTGTGAATTATATAAGGTACAGAGATTAGCTGGTAAAAAGTATTTGCGAGCCCGGAAGAGGAAACCTAATCTCTTAGCAGCCGCTTCTGCAATTGATGTGACATGTTGAGGCCAATTGAGATTTCGATCCACAGAAATGCCAACAAGTGAAAAGGACTCATTACTTTGAATAACTTTTGTTGTTCATTGTGATGGGTCTAGGGCTGGTGTATCTCTTATGAGATAGAAAGCAAAACTGATATTTGGTGGGGTTGAATTTTACAAGATTTCTACTTCCCCAGTCTAATAATTTTTGGAGATCCACGGAGAGAGAACCCTCCATGACTCTGCGATCCTCAACTAATTGGGCTAAAGAGACAGGCTTAGAATATTGTATATTTGAGTGGAGGGTGCTGTCGTCCGCGTAACTGTGAACTGGGTTGGATGTGCTAGAGAGGAGGTCTTTTATGTGGAAAAGAAACAAAGTAAGGGCTAAAGCTGAACCTTGAAGAACTCCTGCATAAATTAGATACAGTTTAGAGGCCATCCACGACAAGAGAAATGCTCCGGTTGGAGATGAAATTTGCTGTCAAGGTACAGAGTTTTGGTGGTACGCCATAGGCCGGAAGTTTATTAAGCAGCGCTGGGTGCCAGACTTGATCAAATGCTTTGGATATGTCTAGAGCGACAATCTGGGATTCACCGTGTAGTTCCGTAGACTTGTTCCAAGAGTGGGTGACAAAGGAAAGGAGGTCGGCAGTTGATCTGCGCTGACGGAATCCATACTGCCTGTCGTGGATTAGACTGTGTTTTTCCATAAATTTAATAATTCGGTGTTTATATACTTTTCCATCACTTGAGAGACGAATGAAAGGAGAGAAATAGGCCTGTAGTTGCTAGGAAGCGCTTTGGATCCTTTCTTGGGGACAGGTTGTACTCGAGCAGTTTGCCAATTACTAGGGAATATGCCTTTAATGTAAGTAGTCTAAAACAGACGAGTCAGGACAGGAGCAACTTCTGGTGCGCATTTTTTGAGAACAATTGCTGGGATCTCGTCAAGGCCAGAGGCTTTCCTGGTATTAAGAGAAGAGAGCATCTTTCGTACCTTTTTAGTTTTGAAAATGATATCCGTCATTTTAAGCGCGACATTGGGGACTGTTGGTGGTTGGACATTTGTAGGTGGGTTGAGAGTATAATTGCCGGCGAACAACGAGGCAAAAAGTTCAGCCTTGCCCAGGGCGGTGGAAACAATTTCATCCCCTGAAACAAGAGGTGTGACTTGCTCTTGCAGAAATTATTCCCAATAGATTTAGCAATAGTCCAGAACGGTTTGCTGCCGTTGGAGCTTGAGAGGACTTTGTTTTTGATGTGGTTATTAAACGAATTTTTTGCCTCAGAAAGAATTCGGACATAGCGGTTTCTGCCGTCATTAAATGCTTGACGGTTTTCTTTACTGGGATTGTGTAGAAGCGTTTTGTGAGCTTTGACCCTTTTAAGTCTGGCCTTGTCACAGGATTTAGAGAACCAGGGTTTTCTGTGTACGTGGAATAAATAATTCCATGTCATCCTGGATAATTTCGGTGACGTTTTGTGAGATATCAGAGGGGTCAGGATGAGAGAAGCAGACCGACGCCCATGGGAATGAGGAACAGTTATCTCGCATTTCGTCCCAGTTCGCGGATTGTAGTGCCAAACAATACATGGGCGTGATGACTGCGTGCCCTCGGATTGCATTGCGCAGGAAGCAGTGATCATGCCGTGACTGATATCTTATAGCATTCAGGTTTTGTAGTAAGAAGGAGATCCGAGGGATTTGAGTGGTGTGTTGGGATGCGAGGAAAGTAAGTAGGTTGCTGAATCATATTGGCTAAATATCCTAGCCATTCCTTATTATGGACATTGAAGTCACCAAGAAAAGTAACCTCGGAGGAAGGATATTCACAAATCAGATGGTCGGTTTTTTTTTCAGAAAGGTGGTCGAAGAGCTTGACAAAGTTGTCAGAAGGTGACCGGTAAATGCAACAGATGAATTTAGTTGCAGCCCTGAAAGAGAGTTTCATCCAAAGTATGTACTTTCTTCCAGCTTCTAAATTGGGGAGTCTGGTGCAGGGTAGATTGCTACGGACGTATGCGCACACGCCTCCATGCAATCTAAAGGAAGTAAGGAGCTCATACCCCGGGAAATTAATGTGATTAGTGGCTGTTTTGGCACTGATTTGGGTTTCGGTGAGGAAGGGGAGTTGGGGCCTATTAGCCTGAAGGAAATGGTGGACGGCGTGCAGGTTAGAATTTAGGCCACATATATTAGTTAAGGATATGTTAAATCTTGATGGCGGCGCCCCCTGTACACCCCTCTCCCGGAGATCCGAATGGAGGGGTATTTTATCACCGGAATCAAACCTGCAAACCTGCAGGATGTCATAAATGCCCTCATAAAAAACAGGTAGTTCCGAACGGATTTCACCACTATACTGTTATTAGCTTAGCTAAGAAGACACTAACGTCTGCATTCTTAGAAATAGTCATTCAACACGGAGCAGATATTTTGAATTTTAAAATCTTACTTTCATTCTGTATTTGACAAAGCTTAGAGCTACAGCGAAACTGCAGTCATACATACAATAAAATAAACAATATTCTATATCAATTTGTTTGTTTATCTAAGTTCATAATGGAGTTTCATCAAATATCGGCGTCTACAATATCATATACCACCGATAACAAAAAATTAATGGATCGATGTTAATAAAAATTGGTAGCTCACTTCTTTTTGCAAACGGCTTCGATAAGCTCGTTAGTCGCGAAAATCGGACCAGTTTTTCCAGAAAAAATTGTTTTTTTTTAGTGTAAACGACTAACCAATCGACTGATTTTAAAAAGAATTGTTGGTTGTCTAAACGATGATTGCTGAACCGGTATTCGTGCCCAGCTTTAGTTAATATCATATGATATCATATTCAAAATTACATGGTCAGTCAAACAAATAAAACTCATTTTATTTACTGTTTGAAAAGCATCAAGAATACTAAGTGAGTAGCGAACGTGTCGCCACCTAGTTCGGAACCAAGTACTATGTTGTCACGCCCGCTCCAAACAACACACAGAGTATTAAAAATAGAGACGGTATACAACTACCTAACAATTTAAAAAAAATGGTTAGCCCTGGCCCATTTCTACCCCAATATAGGGACAAAGTATGTAAGACTAGATGCATTCTCGCAACAATTAGAACCGTAGACCGGTTTCGCTCTCATTAGAGCTCTTCAGTACGGCATACTAATTGCAGCAAAAATGCACCAAAAATAACACGGCTATCGTATAGCCAGTCTTAAAACACTAAGTGAGTAGCGAACGTGTCGCCACCTAGTTCGGAACCAAGTACTATGTTGTCACGCCCGCTCCAAATAACACAGAGTATTAAAAATAGAGACGGTATACAACTAACTAACAATTGCTGCAATTAGTATGCCGTACTGAAGAGCTCTAATGAGAGCGAAACCGGTCTACGGTTCTAATTGTTGCGAGAATGCATCTAGTCTTACATACTTTGTCCCTATATTGGGGTAGAAATGGGCCAGGGCTAACAATTTTTTAAATTGTTAGTTAGTTGTATACCGTCTCTATTTTTAATACTCTGTGTTATTTGGAGCGGGCGTGACAACATAGTACTTGGTTCCGAACTAGGTGGCAACACGTTCGCTACTCACTTAGTGTTTGAAGACTGGCTATACGATAGCCGTGTTATTTTTGGTGCATTTTTGCTGCAATTAGTATGCCGTACTGAAGAGCTCTAATGAGAGCGAAACCGGTCTACGGTTCTAATTGTTGCGAGAATGCATCTAGTCATACAGCATCAAGAATGTTTTTCAGTCTTCTAATTTCATTGCGTTTATAAGGTACTTTGATTGTGCAGTCACGTTATGCTCTAATAACTTCTACTGGAAAACATACATCAAGTTCTCTTTTAATAATGTCATGAAATCTGGCAAAAGACTCTTCAGCGTCGTCACATTCTAAGACTGATGTCCAGTCAATCTGCTCCAACTTTTCTATGTATAATTTAATGCTTGTATCATTTACTTTTCTAATTTTTATAAATTTATTTGTTTTAGGTGGAGAAAACGATGGGATCTCCAGATCAACAATTTGCCCATAATGGTCTGATAAATGCAACTCCACTGTCCTGGCATCAAAGACAGCAAGTAATTCTGTTACAAAGACATTATCTATACAGGTTGCAGAGACTCCATGTACTCTAGATGGTTCCTTTATTGTGTAAAACACGTCATGTCTATTTAATAAATTAATGAGATTTGTTTTTTCTTTACTATCTTTTAGTATATCTATATTGTAATCCCTTGCTACAATTATCCTTCTACCCGGATACCTCTCCTCTATCAAATAAAGAACTTGCTCCATGCTTTGCATGAAGCTGGCAAAATTCCCACTTGGTGCACGGTAGACTCCTAAAACTATAGTCCTAAACTGAGGGATATCTACACCTACACACTCAAAATTCTTTTCTCAGCACGTAGAGACGTCACTACTTATAACTTATTTTACAACTAAAAGCGTGCTTTTTTTTGCATTTGTATTTTCTTTCTTTAAAGTCGGGCTATTTTTGCAGACATGGCTTATTAGCGACATCAACAGCTTGACTTCACCATTCTGAACATTTCGCCGGACCCTTTCCCTTCTGCTAAGCGTGTAGCGATCTTTAACTTTTACCCATGGTACAAGCAGTACACGAAACGGACAGTTTTACGTCTCCTCCGAAAGGTGGAACGTGCAGACATCCAATTTGCTTAAACACAATGTCACAACTTCAATTGATGTTGATTTTATAGTACATACTGAAAAACTTCTACTGGGAATCGAGCTACGAATCTTACTTCAAAGACGCGACGTTCTTATCAGTGAGCCACCGAGGCTGGTGTATTATAAAATATAGCCCCACCATACAGTAATTTGAGATTGCAGAAAGTCAAGGTTATTTACAATTAAGCTACCTCGTACAAGCCAAATTCTGAAATGAACTGCACATACAAAACAATAATTTAATAAAAGGAAATTGATGATAAAGGGCATAGGCCGTTCCTTCAATTTACCGTTTTAATTAAAGGTAATGTACCGGAAACAGTTTCTAATGTACACGTTGATATAAATGGCTTAGTTGCCACATTATTTAGATAACGAAACCGAAGGATAATTAATCCTTTTCGCTGTTAATTATTCTAACGACTTATCTATTCATCAAAAGCGCCTGCGGCTTTTCACCAGACCTATTCTCCTATTATCTCTAGCACATTCACTCTTTTCTCCCGGGTTCTACACGTGTGGATCTGACTTCCCCTCAGATGAAACGTGTTCCGGACTTTTTTGTCCAATTTATTACGTTAAACAAGCACACACGTGCCGCTACACATCTAACGCTGACTTTTTTCTTTCCTGATAAATTGTTATACTTTTTATGGTTTCTCCTGTATACAGTTTTTTCATGTGCGCACTATTGAATAACGTTTGAATTTTCGTAGAAAAAGTTTGCTGGCAAGGAGATCGTGGCCTTTGAATTTTGAAAAAAATCCCTCAAATGAGGACCCCTAGAAACCCTAGTCGGGGTCAGTTTCGATTTGTATACGTTTATATATCGAAAATAGGAGCCGAAACATCAAATTTCAATAAATTCTGCACGCGGTTCAACCCGAGAAAGAAGTGTTATATATATATATATATATATATATATATATATATATATATATATATATATATATATATATATATATATATATATATACTTTATTTGTTTGTTGTACGTTTATGATTTCTTATTGGTTTGCGTGGACTGCAGTTGCGAACCGTCCCGGTTCATCATCTGCACGCTACTGACTCAGTGTTGCCACCCTGTGAAAATTTTCGGTAATAGATAACAGTTTCGAAAGTAATAGATTTATGTCAAAGGTAATAGATTCATACAATATGAAATAGTAATAGATTTACAAGCTGGGTAATAGAAAATGTTACGTGGCGTCATCTATAACAGGAAACGAACAATCAAGAGGAAAGTAAAATTTTTGCACAGAACTCTTTTAGGACAACCGAGACCTCTTTCACTGCTGTCTGCTACATAGCGCCATCTAACAAAGGCAAAGAACAACTACCATCATTTGTAAACGAATTGGCGGGAATCTTAAATATACAATTGCGTATTGACATTTAAAATATATTCATTCAACGACACTTTAATTTAAAAAGATTTTGAGTACAGGCAATTCCTTTCAAAGGAATAAACACAACAATTGCTTTCCATCAAAGTTTTATTAATGAATAAAATAAATTCACATTTTCTTTTAAAACAAAAACAATTTTAATATACTATAGTAGCCAAGAAATTCAACAGAGATAAATTACAAAATATTACTTATCCAAAAAGAACAAATTACCCAAAAAACGAAGTATACTTGGCTTGAATGTGGAATAGTAAACCACTCGAGTTCAAAAATTACATCATCCACATTTTTCATTTCTATGGCATAATATCACATTCCATTTGTAGCATGTGGTGCCTTTTAATAATTCTCGGCTGCTCAAAAGGGCAATACAAGTTGAAACAAGTAAACGGTTTCTTCGTTTGGTTTTAATTAATGTTATCTGACAAAATACCCGCTCAGCTGTAGCCGATGAGTGGGGCAAACATAGAATGCCATTAATTATTTTTTTAAACATGGAAACATAGTTTCGTTAGCTTGATTTCTGAAACAAACTATTTCATTCCAAAATATGATTTTAAGGTTGTTGGAATGTTGTAGCAAATAAATGAAATACAGGTTTAATAGAATAGGTTAACAGATGCTTGCTATGTAGGTTCAATTTTGACTTTTTTTGCTTTCAAATATATTTTTTTGAGTTAATCTATTTTTGTTTTGGTGTAGCTATTACGTCCTCTTGTATTTTGTCAGTATATTTATTTTTATACTGAGATTTTGAGATTCAAGGTTGACAGCTGACAGCATAATTGTTTACTACTTATTGGACATGGCAAGGAACTTAAATTGATTGACAGACGGAGTAGAGGTATCCATAGACAAATGACAGAAATATTAGAGAATGTAAGAGCACCGGATGTTGCATCTCAGAAATTACAAGAGAGAAGTAATAAAGAAAAAAGTACACTTCAAGCAACGAGAATATTAAAATTTTTATGTGATCAGAGATCACGAAAGAAAGCTAAAAAATCGTAAATGGTAATAGATTTTGCTTGGAGGTAATAGCGTAATAGACAAACGTTGAAAGTAATAGATCTATTACAATCGTAATAGGGGTGGCAACACTGTACTGACTGTTATAGCTCCTGTGTGGTCTACGTCTGAGATTGTACGTGGCGCCTGCGCCGTGAGCTTCTATTGGTCGGTTTACTGTTCTCTAATTGGTTGTGCCTTCGGACTGTGTCGTGTGTATCGGTTTCCTGTCTTGATCACTGTGGTTTGATAATTTGTCTATTTGTATGGCCTTTATTAAGTTTTGTGTAAATGTTTGTACTTGGATTTGTTCTGGCACTAATTGTTTCTTATTGTTTGTCGAATGTAGTATTGTTCCCAGATTTCTATTTTTTTGTGGTCTTTAACATGTTTCATTAGTTGTAATTGGGTGATGTCTGGTTTTTGGTGTTTTGTGTTGTGAATGTGTGCAGCTACGTTTGATTTGTAGTTAGGTATGTGGATTTTATCTAATGCTGTTATATGTTCATCGAATCTTGTTTCTATTGATTTTTTTGTCATTCCTATATATTTTTTATTGCATGTGTTACATTCTATTTGATATATTCCATTTAATTCATGTGGGTTGTGTTCTCGTTTTTTTTTTTAATTTATTTTGTTTATTATTTTGTTATTGCTTTTGTAGCTCATTTTTAAGTCATATTGTTTGAGTATTTGTGTTATTTTTATGATGTGGTGGTTATAAGTGAATGTTGTGTATTTTGTGTTTGTTTATGGTGTTTTGTTTTCGGTTTTGTTGCTTTGTTTGTTTTTGATTTGTTTTACTAGCTTTTCTATTGTTTTCTTGTTGTATCTATTTCTTTCTGCTATTTGTATTATGATGTTGTTTCAATTGTGCTTTTACGACACGGTATTATGTTTCCTGGAGTCGTAAGATAGGTAGAGTTTTGTGTTTAACAGAGAACGTGATTAATTTTTCCTGGGTAAGTTGGTAGCTCCAGTTTCCTTGCTCCAGATTTACCGTTTTGCACTATTCCAATCCAAACTTCATTTAGATATCATCTGGGAAACATGATGATGATACAAGTGAGCCTTTTCAGTGTTCAGAGCTCTTGGCATACAGTTTCAGGTCATCAACATAAGGGAGACGGGAGAAGGTGTACTCCCTGTTCAATATTTTTCATGCCGTATCTGCAGTTGATTGCATTTAGTGTCTTACTCAAGAGTCTTTGGGGCCAGACAGAACCACACGAGATTTAGAGAATCACCCTGGTATATTCCCGATGTATGTGTACAGGTCTGGTACACACACATTTCTCATCGTTAGATATTTTTAATCAAGTGTTCCAGGTTTTTATTACCACCTTCAGGATGTTTACTGTGACAGGATCTAACTTATAGAGTTTTAGAACACCCAGTAGGTAGTTAGGCGGGACTAAATCAAGGGCTGTTTTATAATCAACATAGGCCATATGGCGATTTGTTTGTTTTTATCATTATAATTCTTCTTATTATTATTAAACTACCATACTTTTGTAAGTAAAGAAAACCTCATACTAATAAAGTGCCTATAGATCCCAAAGTAAATCAAAGACACCAGCGAAGTAAGTCTAAACCTAACCTGAATGTGAACCAACTAACGAGTTACATGCAGTTTCTCTTCTATAACTTCTATTACTATTCATTCATAAATTACTAACCCAACAATATAAATTCTAATTAATGTACTGCAAATTGCCAGACTAACTCCATTAAAGCCAGTCTTAACTTTGGAAAAGACCTCACTGGGGCATCCGGAATCTATAATTTCAATGTGCATCCCTTCGAGTTGCACCTTATTGAAGCATGGTCCGTTAGATCCAGACTTGCCTTAAGTTAATTGGTCAGCTGCCGTCTTTGTAGAGAAACTGCTAAACTTTATCGGTAATATCTGATGAAGTTCCAATGATTTTGCATCGTGATTGCTTGTTACAGTCCTCCAGTAAGTTTCCACTCTAACGACACTGTAAATTATGATGGTTAGGGCAGTGCCAACAGATGTATATCTGTTGGCATCTACAAACTGGCCCAAAAGTAATGGGTTACAGAGCAGCAATATATCCTTGGTATTATATATATATATATATATATATATATATATATATATATATATATATATATATATATATATATATGTATGTATGTATGTATGTATGTATGTATCACACCGATAACTCAAAAAATAATGGTCCGATTTTGACCAAATTTGGTAGATACCTTCCTTCTGCAATTGGTTTTGATAAGTTCGTTAGTCAGGAAAATAGGCCCAGCTTTTTACGGAAAACTTGTGTTTTCTTTGTAAAAAAATTATATCTCCAGAAACATAGTAAGGGCAACAAAATTTGGCTAGCTTCTGTCATAAAAAGTATCCTATGTACCATTCAGATCTCTATCTTAAAAGACAAAAAAGTTGGAGGTAAATTAATTTTTAATTAATTAAATCTGATTCAAGAAAGTTAAAATTGATTGAGTACGAATGTCAGTGAAAAATACTACAAGAAATGACTAAGAAGCTCCTAGATATGTATCTAAATCGTTATTTTCCTTGATTTCGTTAAAATATGAGCAAAAAATCCATCGTAAATCAAAATTGTTTTGTGTAAATAGTAAAACGTTGAACCATTAACATGTATTATGGGATATACCTGCTAGTTCATACATGTCGAGCGTAGCTAAGTAGGCTAGGCCCTGTACATCGGATAATCAACTCTTACATGACGAGTTCTAATCCTAGGTAGTGACTTTACTTTTTATCAAATTTTTTTTAGTCTCATTTCACTTTATCGTTATCTAATCAGATGGTTGTTATTCCGATGAATTTTTTTGCGTGTTTTTGTATAAAAAATAATATGACAAAGAGGAGATGAAAGTTTTAAGACTTAATTCAATTTGAATAGCATATCGGGTGATTTGTTCTTGCCCTAACTTAGTGCTACCATTCCATATTTAATACAGTCGTAGACATTTCCCGTGGCTTCACAAGTGCTTGTTTTAGTGAATTTTCTTACAAAAAATTCACTAACGAGGAGATCCCAACTTGTGAATTTAGAAAAAAAATCTCCAAACGAGCGCGAACTATGCTCCGTAGAATCCATATCCAGGGTCAGTTTTAATTATATATATATATATATATATATATATATATATATATATATATATATATATATATATATATAATGGCTGGACCATTTACCACAATTTAGGTCTGTAAGGTTAAAGACAAACAGTCAGGCATTTAAAGAAAATTGGGGTTATCCTCAAAACGTAAAAAGTCGCGATTTAAAACGTCAAAATTGGCAAATTTTAGGCAAAGAACCCGAAACAAATACGGATTATGTAAAGAGTGTTCTGCAAACCCTTAAGTTTCAGCTTCAACCAACATTGCCGTTCATTTTAATAAAATATTTCCAGAAAATTCATTTTAAATAGACACTTTCTCTGATGCTTTGAAAGTAGTTTTAGTTAAGTTTATGGTTTAACGGTCTATAATTTTTTAGCTAATTTTCGTAGAAAAAATTCGTAAATGAGGAGACCGCGGCTTTTGAATTCTAAAAAGATTTCTTCAAATGAGCGCAAACTATGCCCCCTATAATCAATATCCGGGTTTACTTTTTGTTTACACATATACAGGGTGACGCATTTCTATGGCAAAGCACAAAATAATTCTTATTTTGCAAGATACGAGAAAAATTTTTATACCTTAGCTATAGGATGTCTTGAGCTGCATCTTATACATCTTATAAAATTATTTTGACAATCACAGCCCATGTCGTTGGTGATACCTACAAATTTTTTTTGAACATTCCTTATTGCATTTTTGGATTTTTCATCGAAATATGATGCATGTCCGTAAAAAAAAATCGAGACGCAGTAAGTGCGTTTTGGTAACGAATTTTCATTAAATGCTTCAAAACTCAAAAACGCAATTTGCTATTAACCTAAGGTTCGTCAGCTAGAAAACGAGTTTTCTCGGAAACCTTTTTAAGTTTATTTTCGGAATTTTTTTGTACATTTTCAAAAAAGTTATTTCGATAGAATATGGTACATTGTTCCTACTATATAGGTTATACTTGTGACAAAATTGATGCCTGCTTGCATTAAAGAGACATATTTGCTATTAAAAACATTTTTATGAAAATTTCCTTCCATAACGCACTTTCTGCGTCCCGAACTTTTATTTACTTGTCAACAGAGTGTTAAATTTAAGTAACACTCTGTTGAAGATGGTGTCAAGAAACATCGAAATTTATTGAGTTTAATGCAGAGTGACTTTCTTTAAACTTTATGCCCTGTCTATTGGTGGTAGTTGCCCTGAACAGTAGACAATAATATTCACACTCCAACGTATGACTACTGCTACTCCTCCGTCATATATATATATATATATATATATATATATATATATATATATATATATATATATATATATATATATATATATATATATATATATATATATTGTTTAATTACGTTTTGTACTGATGTACCACATTTTATATGTTTTTGTTTCTTGAAGCTCGAAGGACCTGATTATGTTGTGTTAAATTAAACGCTGATGTTGTAACACTTAACATTTAATAACAAACTGTATACAAAGTTACTAATATTATGGTATGCTTTAGAGTCCATGAGAACTCTACTAAATGATTAGTGATTATGCTATGACAAGCGTGGTGCTTGTCTCGAGTCTGTAGAAGAACTACTAAAATGAATATGCTAAAGGATGTTGATTGTGTCGAGTTTACAGAAGAACTGCTAAAATGATTAGTGATTATGCTGACAAGCGTGGTGCTTGTTCGGAGTCTATATAAGAACTGCTTTGAATGAATATTGAATATTTCTTCTCTATCTACCTGATATAGGGTAGCAGACGTACTGCCAATTGTAGGTAAGAAATGACCCTTGTTGGGTTATTCCTAATCATGTTTAAAATTACATTGTACAGATGGTAGATATCATAACAAAGGCGGTTACTAAGAAATATGTAAATTTTAGAGGTCTAATCTTCCAGACGAGACGCCTTAACATATATATATATATATATATATATATATATATATATATATATATATATATATATATATATATATATATATATATATATATATATATATATATATATATATATATAATCTGAAACTGAACTCGGATATGGGTTCCCAAAGCTTTAAGTCGCGATCACTTGAAGAAAAATTTTCGAAAATTCTAAAGTCGCTACCTCTCTAAAAGCAAAATTGTCTCTATAAAAATTTGCTAAAAGGCACAAATGTGTGTGAAAAAAATTTATAAAAGTTTTTTGTTGATAAAGTCCATTTAAAACCATCAAATAATATTGTTAGCAACGATAACTATAAACAGCCCTTTTAAAGTTAATTATTTATAAAACAAACCTCGTAGTTTTAACCCTTTAGGCACTCCTGCTTCCTGTCCCTTGATTACAAGATCATATCGGATCACAAACCGATTAATTCTACTTTTTCATCCACCCCTTTCTCTCTGTAATTTTAAAAGACACGAACCGTGAAATTATTAAGGCAATAACAATTAGTCATGGGAGAATTTTATTCCCGTGATTTTCATGCCTCGTATTTCATTCCTGTAAAAATATCTGGGTCGAATCATTTAGTGCGGGTCGCTGGGTGTGAATTACTAACACGAATGTGGTTTTAACATAATATAAAACTTTACTATCTATCTTGTAATGTATCTGTTCCTTATTTTGTTGGTTTAATTCATTTTTCTTAACAGCGACATCGGGGAATGTTCTCATCAACTGCAAGATTTGTCGCATTTTTAAAAAAAAATTTTGAACGTTGGCCTATTTCTGCAACTACGGTCAATCATCGACACGCCAAAAATTAGTTTCACCTCACCAACCTGGAAGTTTTGCTGCAGGAACCCCCTCCCTCCCCCCTCATTCACACATATTATTATTATTATTATTATTATTATTATTATTATTATTATTATTATTATTATTATTATTATTATTATTATTATTATTATTATTATTATTATTATTATTATTATTATTATTATTATTATCATTATTATGCTTCTATTGTCTCAATTCTTTTCATACATATATACAGTTACAATAACAATATAAGTTTTATGAGATTTTTATGAGAACAATAGGTAGAGTTCGGACAAGCCGCTCTTCCACTTGACCTAGTAACTCAAAGTAACAAAAAAAATGCACAAATGAAAAAAAATGTTAATACGGATTATTACAAAATGTCACGATAATTCTAGCAAATTTTGATATAAATAAGCTTGCACTTAAATCAGCTAACAATATTTCGGGCAACTTACCACGCAGCAACAAGAAAGTTGGTCAACAGACACTCACGCATCCTCAGCCCAGACACCCCTCGCGTCTAATATTCACCTGTAATACCAAAGGTTCGGGACGCAGCAAGTGCACTATAGTAGCGAATTTTCATAAGAATTGTACACTATTAGTAAGGAATATTATTAAAACCAATTCTGCCCAGTTAGCGATTATTTGAGGAAGTTTATATTTTCCATGGAGCTAGAAAATTATAATTTGGTGGAGATATGTAAGTTCTGCAAGTCTCTTTACAAAATTGTGTTACAAATTTCATTAACGTCACAAAAGTTTTGTAGAAAAAGGTTAATTATTTACCAACTCACATGTATGACAGGTATTTTCCTTGTAATTGCTTGGATGGTTTCGTTTTAGTCAACCCAACCGAACTAGTTTTTGCAAACAAAACAACAAAAAAGATTTGTTATGTTATGTTATTTTTCTTTAATTTAGTACCTACGCTGCGTTTACATAGGTGTTACTAACGTTCAAGATTGAAGATTCTAGCTTAACAGGAAATTGAGTGATCGGATTTCAAATATTTTTAAAAAACTCTCTACCATAATGTATTTGCTGCACCCATACCTTTTTCAACGCGTACTTACTGTTGCTGTATCCACACTTTTGAAAATGATGATATATTGTAGCTCTCTATGTAAGATTGACAAATAAGGCAACCTACATTTCAGTTTTGGAAAAATATTTTAAACAAATGAAATGGGGTAATAATTTACACATAAATTGAAAACTTTCGTTCGCTGCTTTGTCGCTTGGGTTCCCCTTTCTCTTCCGCATGCCTACAACCACCCTCAATTCATAAACGATAACAATGTAAACAAGAAAAGTTTCTTAGGAAAAACCCGCAAGAAAGTTAGGGGACCGGCGGTGAATATAGGGGTTCTGGGCGGGATAAACAGAATTTTAAGGAGGTATAACTGCAAAACGGAATAAAGACAGCTTATAGAGGTCCACCTAAGCTGTTTTTTTTCGCACTTTCCGCTCACATTTCCTTTTTATCTTTTTCCCCGCCCAACAGCCCTATTCAGTCCTGCTCCCGTAACTTTCTTGGGGACTGTTTGCAAGAAATATTTCTTGTCGTTGGTGCATCCAGAAGGAGATCTAAGCATGTTCCTGAATTTTTTTCTAAAAGGCCCACGTGTGCTAATCTGCAAATTTACCGAAAATTTTATTTTTATTTACAAAACGAATGTACCTGCCAAATTATAAACGCGGCAGGTATTTTTCCTTATTAGTCGCTTGGATGATCAGTTTTAGTCAACTCAATCGAACCAGTTCCTGCACACAAAATAAGAAAAAAATGGTTTTCTAAAACAAATTTGTCGTTGCCTGTGAAGCTCATTGTGTTATTTTTTTAATTTAGTACCCACGCTGCTTTTATATAGGTTTTAGTATGTATCAAAACTGAAGATTCTAGTTTAATGGGAAATTGAATTATCACCATTTTGAATATTTTTACCAAAATTCGCTACCATAACGCACTTGCTGCACTTAAACTCTTTTCAACGCTTATTTACTATTGTTGTAGCCATACATTTTTAAAATGAAATAAATAAATACATATAAACAATACAAAACTGTGAATTTAAAATTTTAAAAATTTACACCACATTTGTTTATAGGTATAATTTAAACTACTGCATGATATTATGTAGTTACATTTACCTCAAATTTTTCATATACATGAAGAGTAAATAAAAATTGAAAGTAAATAAATACCTTATTCTAAGATTCTAAGGTATTAGCAATTAGCGGAGTCGATTTCGAGGTTATGTTCTTCTTGTTATTTGCTTATGACGTCTGTAAACAAAGAAGAAGATAACCTCAAATTCGACTCCTCCCCGGCTGTCAGTTGGCAAAATAACAAATGACAAATAGGTAACTGGTGTTGTCAGATTTAACTAGGATATGGCTTTTAAATACCCTGAAGAATGGGAAGCTTAATATTTATACATAATGAAACGTAGTTCTAGATTGCCTTTAAACAAATTTGATCACTTTCATTAAAATGTATATTTATTACTATATATTTTTTCTGATATCTTCAGATCCAGGTGAGATTTATGGCAAATGGCGACTCCGTTGATTGTTTATTGTGACACAGTTTTGTAGCCTGTTCGTTTAAAGTCTGATTGCGTGGAATATTTGTTTGCAATAGCAGCGTAACCCTGATATATCTGCCCGACCTTGCCTAACATTATAGGCACCCATTCACAGGTAGCTTCAGGCTACATCGTATATTATTTATTTTTTGTTTGGTTTTAACTCAAAATTTACTAAACCAATTAAGTTGAAATTTGGTAGAGAGGACTTACATGATATCTACGTGCGTTTAAAGTTTTAGTTTCATACTTCTAGTAATTTACATTATATTGCGTTTTTCGCATTTTTTTCTAAACATATTTGATCGTCAAAACTGTCTAACGAACTCATTCAAGCTATTAAAAAAGTGAAGGGAATTTCCAGATTTGGTTTCGATTGGTGACGTTTTTTTTTTTTTGAGTTATCGGTTATATATATATATATATATATATATATATATATATATATATATATATATATATATATATATATATATATATATATATATATATATATATATATATATATATATATATATATATATATATATATATATATATATATATATATATATATATATATATATATATATATATATAACTTTTCAACTGACCTTGGATTTGGGTACTAGGGGCCCTAATTCTAACTCATTTGAGAAAATTTTCCAAAAATCTTACCATCGATATCTCTCTATTAGTGAATTTTCCTAATGAAAATTCACTAAAAAGCACCCCCACACATATACAGCCAAAAAGCACACTACACCCAACTCATTGAAGTTTATTTCACATTGGCGTTAAAGTTCAGGAAAAATCAGCTTCCCCACCAAGAAGCAATCGCTTGATATTTCGCTTGAATGTTAGTCTACTTAAATTGTGAGCAGGGTAGTGGTTATTTACGTCACTGTACACAGTCGATGTTCATGTTTAACAATTTTGTATAGCACATTCCAGATTTGATAATGATGATAATAATAATAATAAGTGAAAAATATATTTGGCCCGTAGGGCACTATTGCGAGCAGTATCTCTACCGCTTCTATAACGACTTAGGCGAGGCCAGCGCTCCCGCTATCCTATTTAACACTCTCCTTTCTTACTAATGTCCTCTATTTCTCTATATCCTTATTACCGCACTTCTTTGAAAATTCATTCCTTTGTCGCTATCTACCTGGGTCACCAGGGTTAAATGGTGGCATACCTAAGAAATTGAGCCAAACATAATCCTTGGAGAAAGAGCGCTGACTGTGGGTTCGCATGGGCCTGCTTCTAGACGGTGCTGGAGAGACAGCATGCAGCAAGTTGGTGGTAGGGTGCCGATGAGGCGAGCCCCTGTCATACAAAAAACTACAGCCCAACATCAACAGCAGAGCCAAGTGAGACCAGGAGCTCCACTATTTGAAGATGATATGCAGAAAAATAGCCAGAGCTTAATTGTAGTATATTGTTCAATGAGTCGTATAGGCTTTGGCCTCTCATCACTGCTACCTTAATGTCCCTTTTGTGCATGGCTATGTTCCTAATAGCTGTCAAAAAAGTTCAGATATTTTATGTAGTCTACTATCTTCTTGGGGGCTGCTATTGCCTGTGGTGTTAGGAGTGATTCCAACAAGGTATTTGAAAGTTTTGCAGAACTGAGCCATACAGTCGCATAGCAAGCGTTCTGTTGTTTCTGCTGCTCCAGTGTGGCACTTGCAGTTTTCACTGTCCGCCATTCCCATCTTCACCTTACTGGGGACCGTCCTGTAAAAAGTCCTGTGATTATTTTTAGATCGTTCTTGTTTAATTCAAGAAACAGTTCAGAGTTCCCTGTTGACATGGTAATGAACCGTTTTGCCTGCCTTAAGCCATGCATTTTCCTCCAGTGTGACAGCATTTGGTTGTTCGACCAAGCATGAAGTTCATTTCTTACGTGGACTTTTGTTAATACACAATAGGGCTCTGGACCATAGAATGATGTTGTTGCTGCCCTTTTGACAAGGCTATCTGCTTACTTATTTACTTCAATGCCTTAATACCCTGGTATCCACATCAAAGTTACTTTGTTGTTCGTAGGCAGTTGCTTCAAGGATTTTTTGCATTCCCAGCTCAGTTTACTTGGTTTTAAAATATTTCAGTCTTTACTACCGCTTGATTGTTTGACAAGATGTAGATCTTTATATTTCTAAGTCTTCTTTGAATAAAGCTTGCGCTTACCAAGACTGCGCGTAAAATTGACTATGCATATGAATGACACAATTATGTGTTTACTACAGAGTAAGACAACTCGGACAACAGCTAATGGGATACAGGCAACTTCACACATGAATTTATTCACACATACAGGTGACAAAATGTAGCGGATCGGTATCGTGCCTTTACTTACAAATAGCCTTGTTCCACAAACGCGACTGAATGCCATCAAACAAAAAGTGGACTGTGAAATTACTAACGTAGCGGTTCTGGATAATAACGAGAATGCGTTTGATTGTAGGAATATTTAACCTGTACATACTGAGCGAGAAGAATTCATTGAGGATACACAGGAAATGTGAAACCCATCAACAAATTGCCAACAGAATGAGACGTTCATTCATGGAATATGAAGGAACAAATCCTCACGAATAAGCCACTACAACCTAGAATAAGATTATATAGAAAACTTCCAATTATATTGGAACTCTTGAATTCTGCCATCTCACCTTCTATATATACGCGTGTTCTGCACTCAATTATTCCTCTGGGATTGCGAACTGTATTAAAAAAAAAGCATCGCCTCCGTAAAGCCATGGAACGAGTAACCCTACTTAGACATCAACGTAAAAGAGAATTTTTGGATATTGGTTGATATCGGATCACGAGCTGTTGGTTGATACCGGACCAACAGATATTGGTTTGTACAAATTCGATCCGGCGTGAAAGGGCCAAACGATTAGTCCAGATTGGGTTAAAGGAGGTTGCAGAGTAATAAGGGACCGGTTGGACCACGGGCGTCAAAATATATTGAAACTGCGTACATATTGCCATAGCGCTACTTCCGAATTACACCGTGCCATATGCGAGACTGGTGAATCAACAACGGAAATAAAACACGTTACCACGAACTGATCAAGACCAGCTACAATTCTGGATGCAGAAGCTTCTGCATGGGCGACATCTGACTGAGACCTTTCAGGCAGATGTCAACATATCTGCTTCGAACTACTGGTTGGTGTTGAGACAGGCGTTTCCAGAGACACAGGGGTGTTTGATCCCCATGCACGATAAGATCATTACAACAAGAAACTACTTGAAGTATATAGTTTGCGATCATTCGGTCCAAGATCGCAAATACAGATTTGGGTGTCAGACGTAAGAGATTACCCAGCACATCACTGAACTGATGTGCTCACTGAAGTATGTCAAGCATTTGCTACAACAGAGTATAAAGAGAAGCACGACGCAGTTGCAAAAATACTTCATCAAGAACTGGCTCTGAAAATTGGACTTAAATCTTAGTAAGTAAGCCTGTTCTATAAAAATCCAGATACAGGTTGTACCGGGATCGGACCGTGCTCACAGCCCAACATAGCTACAATGACCAGGAGATCTAGGCTTTTAGGCTGTGATGACAACCACCTAACAAAATATTCATTCCCCTAATTGTTGTTGCCCTTACTTGGTGAAACCGTTGCATATTAAATACAGATGAGTAGATAGGGCCCCACCTGGGTCCATCCCCTCCACTTTTTACTGCGCATGCGCGAGTCATCATGCGCATGCGCTGACCTGCGCTGACCTGTGACAGTTGACAGCTGACCTGTCAGATTTGACAGGTGTCAAATGTCACTGACCTGACAGCTGTCAACGTCAGCTGTCACCTGACCTGACATGTGTCAACGTCAAATGTCACCTGACCTGTCAGATGACGTCACAAGCATTCCAAGATGGCTGACCTGTCATAGACAGTTGCAACCCGGGTTCTCTCTATGGAACTAACCTGAGATGACGTCACAAGCATTCCAAGATGGCTGACCTGTCATAGACATCTGCAACTCTGGGGTTCTCTCTATGGAACTAACCTGAGATGACGTCACAAGCATTCCAAGATGGCTGACCTGTCATAGACATCTGCAACTCTGGGGTTCTCTCTATGGAACTAACCTGAGATGACGTCACAAGCGTTCCAAGATGTCTGACCTGTGTCCATAGATAGCCACAAGTCAGGTTAGGTATTAACTGTCTTGTGATGACGTAAGATGTTCCGTCTGACCTGTGTGTCCATAGATATCTACAAGTCAGGTCTCCATGTGTGTATTTGAAGAATACCATCTGTCTGATTGTTTATTAAGGTTATGTATGTATGTGTTTATTAAGGTTAGGTGTTCGTATACAGACTGATTACCAAGCCATGTTGATTGTTTATTAAGGTTATGTTTGTATTTGTTGATTAAGGTTATGTTCGTACACACACACTACTGTCTGTATTTGTTTATTAAGGTTATGTTCACACACGTGTTGATTACCAGTCATATGATTGTTTGTTAAGGTTATGTATTTGTTATTTGAATGCAAACAGAGATAATACAAGATTGTACTTACATACAACAAGAGACGTCAGCCTTCTTTCACAGCTTAATACACACACTACTGAACAGGTGTCTTCTGTGTTGAGGATACAGACAGACAACTGATTGCCATTGTTAAAGCTTGTATATGTTGTTTGAAAGGATATAACACACGTCATGACAGTTCAAAGTCTTTGCTTAGACTGAGAAGACAGAGGTATGTAATAACACAGACAAACAGACAACTGATTGCCATTGTTGAAGCTTGTACATGCTGTTTAACAAACACGTCATGACAGTTCGATGTCTTTGCTTAGACTGACAGATGCATGTGTATTTGAAAGAAAAGCATTCGCCTGAACTTAGATTTGAACCCACGAACCTCGAATCGGCCATAGACAGCTTTCTCAGATATACACTGTCCCTAAACCAATAGCTCCACAGACGCACACGTTAAAAGTTTGTTCGCTGTTGTATATATAAAACAAAAGCCAGTTGTTGTTTACATATGAGGTTAGGTGTTCGTATACATGTTGATTACCAATCATCTGATTGTTTAGTAAGGTTATGTTTGTATTTGTTATTTGAATGCAAACAGACATAATAATAAGAGTGTACTTACATACAGCAAGAGACGTCATCCTTGTTTCACGACTTAACACATACTGAACAAGTGTCTCTCTTGTATTGAGGAAACAAACTGATGTAAGAGAGAGAGGCCTTACAAAGGATAAACAACGTTTTACAGTTGTTAACCTTGATCCTGTTTGAGCTTGTCTGTGTATCTGTTTAATATACACAAGAGAGAGGCCCTCTTAAAGGTAAACAACCTGTCAGTTGATGACCTTGTGTTATATCTGTTCAATAACCCCACATTATTCGTGTTTGAGCTTGTCTAGAATACAGTCGTTAGAAGTATGACATCATCCATGTATTTTAGCAGATGTACCACAAGATAAGTTTGTTCAGGATATTATTGCTTTAAGACATACTTTTTAATTGTATTACAAAATAAAAACACATTAATTTTAACAAAGACTTTTATTTGATTCTAAGTACAAGTATGTAAACTCTTTGTTGGAATACATTTATAGAATTATTAACATTAGATGGTTCAGTGTTGCGTTGGTGCTGTTGTTGTTGTTGTTGTCGTCGGTGTCTCTTCATGGCTGTGGGCTTACTAGGTGATAACACTAGCTTCTTTTAGTTCTTCCAAGATTGACTGAATTTCGTTGTTATGAGCAGTATTACCTGCAACTTGGGAAGCCACTAAAAGTCTAAGTCTGTCAACCAACTCGTTTATGTCATTCCAATACACATAGGCTATTTGTTTGTTATTTTGTATCATATAGTTGTTGGTGCTGATGTTGTTTGGGCTCATGCCGTTGCTATCGCTGCTCTTATCACTCTGAGTTTTAAGTTCAGTCTTTTGTTTTTTGTTAAGATGTCTGTCGGTGCTGTCGTCATCGTCTTCCTCGTAGGTGTAACCAAAACCTTGAGGAGTTGAGGATCTACGACCTCGTGGATTTATCACTGGTTTTATTAGAGTCAGATACTTTTCAGAGGAACAACCCTTGGTTCGGGCGTTAGGATCATAGTTCATTTTATAAACACTAGTTGCTTCTAGAATATCTCTATAGTGTTGAAGATCGTCATAAGTATACCCCCGGGGTCTTTTCATAAATAACAATTCTAGCAAACCTTGTGTTTGCGGGTATCTCCTTTGGCCCAGTTGAATCTCAGCATCAGTAAAGTCTAAGTGTTTGTTACCAAGACTCCAGCTACCGGTATCTTTAGCGTAGCGGGCACCATACGTTTGATCAATGGTACCGAGCCTTGGTGGTTCAGTAAAATACTTGTCTACATAATATCGAACTCGGTCAGGATATTGCTCCAAAAATTCTTGATATGCAGGGTTGGTTGTGACAGTTTGTAGGTCTGCCTCAAGCTCTTCAAATGTTGGGATATCCTCATCGGAACTTGCCGCCTCAGCCTCTTCCCTTGGTTCAGCTTCAAAAACTTCATGGTCTTTCAGGAACTCTACTTGGCGTTTCGTTTCTGGTATATCGACTTCGTCTTTGATTTGTTCAGCCTTTAGTGGTTGCGGTGGCTGCTGCTGCTGCAGTGCTGCTGTGTTTTTAGATATTTCACTTAGGGGGTCAACAAGTGGTTTATATAAACGTTGCAGAGCATCATCATTCTCAGCTCTGTTAAGTTTAAGCATTAAATGTTTTTTTCGAATATTGTCAGCAAGTTGTAAAATCCTTTTCTTAACTTTTTGCTCTTCCTTACCCAACACTTCCATTGTGCTACAACTGTTTGGTGTTACCAGACGGTCTAATCATTTGGTTGAGCGATACAGGTTGTGTGGTGGTTTAACATATACTGACTCCGTCACGGTACATGCCTTCTTATTTATCACGATGTCCGGCTGTCTTGTTAGACAGCTGTGTTAGACAGCTGTCTGTTAGACAGCTGTGTGTTAGACAGCTGTGTGTTAGACAGCTGTCTGTTAGACAGCTGTCTGTTAGACAGCTGTGTGTTAGACAGCTGTCTGTTAGACAGCTGTCTGTTAGACAGCTGTGTGTTAGACAGCTGTCTGTTAGACAGCTGTCTGTTAGACAGCTGTCTGTTAGACAGCTGTCTGTTAGACAGCTGTGTGTTAGACAGCTGCGTGTTAGACAGCTGTCTGTTAGACAGCTGTGTGTTAGACAGCTGTGTGTTAGACAGCTGTGTGTTAGACAGCTGTGTGTTAGACAGCTGCCTGTTAGACAGCTGTCTGTTAGACAGCTGTGTGTTAGACAGCTGTCTGTTAGACAGCTGTGTGTTAGACAGCTGTGTGTTAGACAGCTGTGTGTTAGACAGCTGTCTGTTAGACAGCTGTGTGTTAGACAGCTGTGTGTTAGACAGCTGTCTGTTAGACAGCTGTCTGTTAGACAGCTGTGTGTTAGACAGCTGTGTGTTAGACAGCTGTCTGTTAGACAGCTGTGTTAGACAGCTGTGTTAGACACCTGTGTTAGACACCTGTATGACAGCTGTGTTAGACAGCTGTCTGTCCTGTCTACCATTGTTAGAATAATATATATCTATCGAATCCTTTTCTATATCGACCTTTGTGTACATCGTTTTCCTTCACAATCACCAACACACCATACTTATTATCTTTCCAGCATTGGTGGCAGATAGTTTTAAATTGTTTAAAGTCCATATCGGTGGTTACATGATCATCGTACACATGTTTTAAATTGGTTTCATCTTGCTTGAATAACACAATAACATTGGTGTTGTCACGTACCAGATGCTTGGGTATTCGTGTATATGTTTGACAGAGATAGAATGAATCAATATTCTTATGTCTGCCCATACTGAAGTATGCTCTTATTTTATCTTGTTTGTCACAAGCTACATCATCAAATATAAACACAGAGTTGTCCTTGGCATCTGCCGGATCTAATATTTCATCGTTTTCTCTATAAGGATAGTAACCAACACCTTTTGTTGCATTCATCACCTCCTTTAACATCTTGTATTTCGGTTGATACAGAGACTTTGAATACACATACACGTTATCAAATTTTAAACCGTTTGCTTCAAACAATAAACTCAGCATGACATTAGTTTTACCACAACCACTCGGACCACATATGATACAGCGAACGGTGTTTGGAAAGAGAGGACCATGCCTCAGTTGTTGTTGAGCTGTGTCCGTAACAACATCGTCTATATTTGTAATGGGTAAGGCAGAAGCGTGTTTGCTGGTACGCATCTTAACTTAAACTAAACTATATTTTATTGGGTGTGTATATATAAATGAATGCAAGTGAGACACCCAGTCAGTATGCATGTTGGTGTCACAGAGTGAGGGTTGTTATTAACAAAGACAGATACAGGTTTTGCTGAAACGTTGCTAGCGTTACAAACACCATGAAAGTTAACAGAAAACTTGATGAGGGGTTTTATGTAATCAACTCGAAGCCAAAGAAGAAGGTCCCCTTTAAAAACATACTAAGTCTGATTGAGGAAGTTATAAAAGATAGAAACCTTATTCCAACAGCGAACGCCGTGTTTGATATAGCTCATACAATCGTTAGAAACATTGGTGGACGTAAGAATGTGCAGAAACCTCGAGTTATTCCAATACCTAAAAGTGGAGGCTTCCTTCCGTTGTTGCCTCTTATATTTGGTGGGCTGTCAGCACTAGGAGCTCTGGGTGGCGGTGCTGCAGGTATTGCCAAAGCCGTGAACGATGCCAAGTCTGCGAAACAGAAACTAGAGGAGGAAGAACGACACAACAAAACAATGGAAGCCATCGCGATGGGTAGGAGAGGGAGTGGCTTGAAATTTAAGCCAAAATGCAAGAGACTGGGCAAAGGCATGTATCTCAAGAAACAGCGCTACGGTTATGGGTTGTATCTGCAAAAACCAAAGCAATAAAAGACTGAAACAGTAGCCTGTGTGTATCAGTCATGGCGCACACCTTTGTGTTGAAAGACCGCAGCTCCCATCTGTCGTCAGACTACCATCCACCAATTGTTTTGGATGGTAATTATGCTGTTGCCTTGATAGGCTTTCACACCTACAACAACATACCCAACATCTATGAAGGTAAAAACAAATTTCATGTAAAAGAAGGAACCGGTTGGCGAACCATCACGATACCCACCGGTGCTTATGAAATAACACACTTGGAAGAGTTACTTCAAAATGAACTTGTTGGTGCTACAGCAACACACGAACAAAAGCAACAGGCTCTGATTCTGAGACCTAATCCGAACACCATCAAATGCAGACTAAAGTGTTATACAAATGTCAGTTTTGAATTTGATGGTTCGATTGGGCGAATGTTGGGCTTTTCAAAACAAGTCTTCAGCCGGACACCTTTTATGAATCTGATTTACCTGTTGATATAGTGGATGTTAGACAGATTCGCATCGAAACCAATATCGTGTCTGGTTCCTATTATAACGGACAACCCTCACATACGCTGTATGAGTTTGCTCCGATGGTTGATCCTGGCTACGCAATCGACATAGAACCTAAAAATTTAATTTACTTGCCGGTGAACAAGCAAGAGATTTCCAATATAAGCATCGACATCGTCGACCAAGATTCAGTTCCTGTCAACTTTCAAGGTGAAGAGGTGTCTGTTCGCTTGAAACTTATAAAAGTTGCTTAGTATGTTGGTCTTTAAGGATATAAAAGCAAGTGCATCTACCACATCAAATTCAGTTGAGTCAGACACGTCAAAGGGTACGCTTCGTCCCGATAATATTGAGTTCCTGCAAAGCCTGGGTTATCATGTCGTCAAAACTAGAAATATTCAAAGAACCCGTGTTTGATGATGGCATCGATCGAGAAGAGCTGCGCTCTTACTATTCACCAACTAAATCGTTTGGTAACAGCGATGAAATTGAAATAGCCATCAACCAACAAGATGCGTTCGTATGTCTGGCTGAGTCAGCTCTAATAATCGAAGGTGCTCTGGAACCTGTAGCAATCCAAAATGCCACTGGTGCTTGCTATCTGTCAAATAATGGAGGAGCAGCTCTGTTTGAATCAATGACCTATGAGTTAAATAACAAGGAAGTGGAACGAGTGCGAGACCCATACACCACAACCATCATCAAAAGTCTGCTATCGTTCAGTAGTCGTTAAACGGCTGTTTGTCTGTCTGTCTGTTTGTTATTACACAGCTCTGTCACTCCAAGCAAAGACAACAAGTTGTTATGACGACGTTTGTTACACGACTGTACAAGCTCAAACAAGATTATCTAAGATACTTGTTGGCATTCGATTGTCTGTCTGTCTGTTGTTACACACATCCACTAGTCTAAGCAAAGCCTTCGTGCTGTCATGACGTGTGTGTCACAACAACACGTAGAAGCTTCAGCAAGGTTCCATATGATACTCGTTGGGGCAATCTATTGTCTGTATGTCTGTTGTTACACACATCCACTAGTCTAAGCAAAGCCTTCGAGCTGTCATGACGTGTGTTATATGCTTTCAAACAACGTGTACAAGCTCTAACAATGGTATTCAATTGTCTGTCTGTCTGTCTGTCTGTTATTACACAGCTCTGTCACTCCAACCAAAGACAACAAGTTGTTATGACAACGTTTTGTTAAACAGCTGTTTCCTCAACACAGAAGACACTTGAACCAAAGAACATGGCTGTGTTACTTGCTCTAGTTGTTGTTGTTAAACTGCTGTCTGTCTGTTATTATTACAGCTCTGATTGCCCAGGCAAAGACATCGAGATGTCATGACACGTTTGTTACACGGCTGTATAAGCTCAAACAAGATTATCTATGATACTTGTGGGGGCAATCTATTGTCTGTATGTCTGTTGTTACACACATCCATTAGTCTAAGCCAAGCCTTTGTGCTGTCATGACGTGTGTTATATATCCTTTCAAACAACATGTACAAGCTCCAACAATGACCATTAGTTGTCTCTGTTTCCTCTACACAGGAGACACTTGGCTATTTTTGATACGTTTTAGCTGTGTTACACGCTCTAACTGTTGTTAAACAGCTGTTTGTCTGTCTGTCTTTTATTACACAGCTCTGTCAGTCTAAGCAAAGACTTCGAGCTGTCATGACGTGTGTGTGTGTGTTAACAATCAACAACAGCGTCTATATGTTTTGTTTGGTTCAAGTGGATGTCATTAAACAACTGTGTTATTTCTATAAGGGCCCCCATTCAAGACCTCAACATACGTTAGTGTGTGCTAAGCCGTGAAACAAGTATGACGTCTCTTGCTGTATGTAAGTATACTATTATATTATTTATGTTTACATACAAACAATACTTATCAAACAATCCTCGTATATCAAAGTTTAGTTTAGTTGTTTTAAATCGAGTTTTGTTACTTGTGTGTTTTTGATCACTCCCTATATAAATTTAGATTCATTCATTCAAAATACAAACACACTAACATAAACAAACACGCCGGCAATAAAACCAAGTCCCCGAGTTTTATTGCGCTATTAAAATAAACTCATTATCATATCTAGATGTAAATACGTTTTTCTTATTGATATAGTTTACTTCAAACGTTTTTGTTATTAAATGATATTAGATAGGTAAATTGGTACGTGTTTTAAATTTCTTTTTACTATAAATAAACAATTGTTTTTAACATTACAGTTCCTATTATTCAATTGGAATGTAATAGAGATACCACCCCCTGCCCACACACATCAGCCTCATAAACTCGTTTTAAATTAGCATATGCAACAGGTTTTTGTTTTATATATACAACTGCGAACAAACTTTTAACGTGTGTGTCTGTGGAATAGTTGGTTTAGCGACAGGTATCTCTCTGAGTAAGTTGTGTGGTTGGGGGTTCAAATCTAATTTCTGGCGAATGCTTTTCTTTCAAAAATCATATTTCAAATTAAAATCAAAATTTCAAATTACCCGCTCAATATATCTTCCTCATATATGTATGTGTGTGACTAAACCGAATGACTGTGTCCAACAGATGTCTCCCATCGAGCTAGAGAATATTCTCTACACTCTACAACTTTACAAATAGAATATTCTCTAGCTCGATGAGTCATATTTCTGGACACAACAGACAAATTTTCAAAAAAATTCAAATTTCCCGCCAAAAACGAAATACCCTAACAAACTTCAATACACCTTAACAACAACACAATAAACAAACCAAACAGCTGTGTTTACGAACATAACCTTAATAAACAAAATACATAACCTTAATAAACAAACAGATGCATGGTAATCAACACACATGACATAACCTTAATAAACAAATACAAACATAACCTTAATAAACAAACAGATGACACGTGAGCGAACATAACCTTAATAAACAAATACATAACCTTAATAAACAATCAGACAAACACACATGGAGAGCTAACCTGACTTGTAGATATCTATGGACACACAGGTCAGACATCTTGGAACGCTTGTGACGTCATCTCAGGTTAGTTCCATAGAGAGAACCCGGAGTTGCAGCTGTCTATGACAGGTCAGCCATCTTGGAATGCTTGTGACGTCATCTCAGGTTAGTTCCATAGAGAGAACCCGGGTTGCAACTGTCTATTACAGGTCAGCCATCTTGGAATGCTTGTGACGTCATCTGACAGGTCAGGTGACATTTGACGTTGACACATGTCAGGTCAGGTGACAGCTGACGTTGACAGCTGTCAGGTCAGTGACATTTGACACCTGTCAAATCTGACAGGTCAGCTGTCAACTGTCACAGGTCTGCGCAGGTCAGCGCATGCGCATGATGACTCGCGCATGCGCAGTAAAAAGTGGAGGGGATGGACCCAGGTAGGGCCCTATCTACTCAGATGTGGAGACTACCTGCCTTCAAAAATGTTCGTTTTCGTTTCTGAGGGCGCTGTCAAGCAGCGAAACCGGTTAAAGAAACGAAAACGAACATTTGTGAAGCCAGAGAAATAGTCTTCACGACTGTATTTAAAACATTCAGATTTAGCTAAAATAAAAATTATTATCCCATGCGTCCATAAGCTACCCCCGTTCTTATCCATCTTGCTGGCACGACGTTTTAAATTGAAATTAATCTAAATAAGAATGAATCGAGACGAAATAACCTGAAACATAAGCTGGGCTAGCAAACAGATAAAAATTCATTAATACTAATTGTGGGAGTTTTAATTATAACTTGGCCAACTTTGCGTACATAAAATTTTGATGAATTTTCTCCATCTTCGAACTGAGATTAAACTTTCTGGTGAAAGTTATAATCAAATAAAACAAAATCTTTTAATAAAGTTTTAGCAAACTAAACTTCGTGAACTGTTCTTTAAAAGGTAAAATTGAAAAAACAGACAAAACAAATTACAAACCGAATATTTACTGCAGCCCTGAATAACTCTGTTCTTTGATGTTTCACTTTTGCAAGGAGTAAATGTTTCATTTAGGAGTGCAACTGTTGTTAGCAGTAAAAATAAATGAGTTTTAGAAAATATTCAGCTATTGAAAGTTTGTACCCTGAATATTTTCTGTGTAGTATTAAAACAGCACTGCAAAGCTGCTTAAAACTATTTGCACACTTTAAACTTTTTTGTTAAATTGGTGAATCCACTATTTATGCGCGGGACAGATGAATGAAAAGGGATGTGACAACATACTACTAGGTTCCGCAACTAGGTGGCGACACGTTCACCACACACTTAGTGCTGGAAGACTGGCTACCATAGCCGTATTACTTTATAGGTGTATTTTCGCAGCAATTAGTATGCCGTACTGAAGAGCTCTAATTAAAGCGAAACCGGTCTACGGTTCTAATTGTTGTGAGAATGCATCTAGCCTTACATACTTTGTCCCTATATTAGGGTAGAAATGGGCCAGGGCTAACAATTTACTAAAATTATTAGTTGGTTGTATACAGTCTCTATTTTTTTAACACTTTGTGTTATTTGGAGCTGGCGTGACAACATACTACTTGGTTCCGCAACTAGGTGGCGACACGTTCACCACTCACTTAGTGTTGGAAGGCTGGCTACCATAGCCGTATTACTTTATAGGTGTATTTTCGCAGCAATTAGTATGCCGAACTGACGAGCTCTAATTAGAGCGCAACCGATCTACGGTTCTAATTGTTGTGAGAATGCATCTGGCCTTGCAAATGAGGTCTTAAAGTGCTTTCAGATTCAATGCATATAAGGTTTATTGAATATTAGGATACAAAAATCCAACCCACGCCATTTTGAACAAGGAAAATAAACATTAAAAAACATTTATATTCAAAAGAAATTGCCACAAAACTGTTCATTATTTACTGAAGAATATAAAGACAGGAAGAAAATTTGCATAAGAAAAGTCATTAAATGGAAAATTTACGTTTTAATGAAAAGGGAAGAGGTCATAATAATATTAATAATTTAACAAGGACAGCTTAAAGATTTTCTTCGGGTAGTTACCTGGATTGCATTGTATCCATGGCGACGGACAGACGAAAAATGAAAAACGACAGGAATTTGTTTGAAAACAGTCAAATCCTTCTTGTTGGTGAGCACTGAAGCAAGCAACACACTTTAAAACCCCCTCTTGAAAAATGTGATAAAAAGTGCCATTAAAAAGTAAATAAGTATTCAGAAAATCAAGGTTTGTATCAAGGGGCCTGTAGAACGTCAATTGTGACGTCTGCACGATGAAAGAGTGAGTAACAAACACATTTATATATCACTGAGTAATGAGTATAATAATCCAGGTACAACAGTCAAGGGGTTAATCACTAAAAACAACATATTTATTTGTGAAACGTAAAACAAATTCATGTATAGCATCTTTAACCTAACATTATAGTTGTTGTTTAACCTAACATTATAATTGTTGTTTAATCATTGAGTGTGGTTGTAGGCATCCAGAAGGGGAAGGAGAACCCCCACGACGAAGCAGCAAATTATCGAAGAAATACGTCCACAGGATTACAAAATATTGCGTGATGTGTTTGATACGTTCTTAAATTTATGTTTAAATTGTTACACGTCATTTCATTTGTCCAAAATATTTTCCAAAAATAAATTTGTCGTTGCTGTTTTTGACAATCTCACATAGAGAGCTACAATATTTTACAATTTCGTGAAGTATGGATACAGCAATGCACAATAAGCCAAAGGTTGCAGTGCTATCGGGACGTCAAAGCCGCGGACGAGCCCTGAGCGATAACAAAAATGGATACAGCAATAGTAAATGAGTGCTGAAAAAGTCTGGGTGCAGCAAATGCGTTATGGTAGCAAATTTTCGTTAAAATATTTCAAAAGCAATTTTCACATTAAGCTAGAATCTTCAATTTTGATACATAGTAAAACCTAAAGCAGCATGGGTACAAAATAAAATAAAAAAAAACAATGAGCTTCGCGGATAACCACAAATTTGTGAACAAAAAAGGTAAATGATAAATTCCAATGCCAAAGTAATATTTAGAGCTTGCTTTGTTGTAATGTAAATAAATATGCTAATATTACGTCAACCAATTCGGTATATTAAGTGAGGTCTGGGCCTGTATGGGAACGAAAAACCCAATCAATATTTGACGTCCATTCAAATTGAAATTTTAAGCCTGTGAGGAATGACACTCCATTCCCTCTACTTCATACCAGTTCACTTTTTAATATTTTATTATAAGATCCTCACCGAGGAAGAAATAGAAGGCCTAATAAACCTTTACACTCTACACATAAATATTTCATCCCACTATTTTATATTCTGTAGTAAAGTCATCGAGAAAAAATTGTTCTTTGTGCGATGCTGGATCGGGCGATGTTCCGGCCTAGATTGATCGATGTTTACGGTTAATACCGGCAATGTATTTTCCAGGGGAATTTGTCTCAACATGTTTACCTCGCTTCTTTCACAAGCTTCTAGATCCGAATCAAACCGTATGCAATCTACTGTTTCCCTCCAAGCGGCATTTGTCACCAAGTCCGCAGATTGATGGGGCGCAATACGAGATATAAACACGTTACGTCGCCAGTTTCTATTTCCTTTACGTTACTCTGTATTTTCTGGGCTTTACTCCCGGATAAATTATGTTTTGGAGTTTTCTGAACGATTTAGTAGTATCAGATCAATATTAGCTTAAAACAACTTTTAATGACAGGCCAGTGAATAATAATTTATATAGGCTGGCGCACTGAAAACGAAACAGACCGATTTGCGTCCAGAGAAATTTTTCTTTAATAATCGCTGAAACACGTCAATTTTAATATTGAGGGGGACATGTTTTGACATAAAACTCAACTTTGTCACATCAACCCTTAAGGGTGGTGATAACAACCCTTATATTTTAAATAGGGAACTTGGGTCGAGTGTTACATCGTTTGAAAACTCTATCTTTTCTGAATTCAGCACACAAATTTTTTTGGAAGTTTTATCAACTGGTTTAAAAATTAATCACAGTTGAAGATGCAAAAACGCATTTCATTTATTCCGATAAGAAATGTGCTGATAGTCAATGTTTTGTTGGTTTGTAAACAAAAAATTGACTATCAGAACATTTCTTATCGGAATGAGAGAAATGCGGTTTATTATTTCAGTTTATCGGTCGGTTTGATACTTGATACTACTACCGAAAATTACTTTCACAATGGTGTATTCTGTAGAAGAAAGAGCTGAAATAATTACTCTTTTTTTCAAAAACGAAGACTGTGCCAACCGTACCGCAAATTTGTTTAATGAACGACATCCGAACAGACATGTTAACAGAAAATACATTTTGGAGTTAGTTGCAAAGTTTCGACAAAGTGGTTCAGTAGCCAAAAAAAGCGGGACCCTGAACGTGAATTTCCGGTTAGAAATGAGACTATTGAGATTGAAGTTTTAGGATAAATTGCTGTAGACCCAACTTTGAGCACGAGAAAATTGGGCGCTGTTTCAAACATCAAAAGAAGAACTATTCAGCGAATATTGAAGCATAATAAATTTCACCCGTATGAAATTCATCTTGTACAACAACTGAATGAAGATGATTTTGATCGGTGGCTGGAGTTGTGTGAAGTTAGGACTGCACGAATAGCTGATAACGGGAACTTTCTGTTCAATATCGGTTTTTCAGACGAGTGTACGTTTAAACTCTACAGTCAATCGTCATAATTGTCGTTATTGGGCAGATAATAATCCAAGAAATTTTCACGAATTCCACACTCAAACTCCGCAGAAATTGAATGTCTGGACCGGCATTTCTGGAGACCGTTTAATCGGACCAATTTTTCTTGATGGCAATTTAAGTGGCGAAACGTATTTGGAGTTACTAGAAGATATCGTTTACCCTCTACTAATTGACATTGTTGAAAATGATGATCGCTATCGAGAAAATCAATGAGTGTTTCAACAAGATGGAGCTCCTCCGCATTTTTCACAAGGTGTTAGGGAATTTTTGAACAGAGAGTTTCCAGAGCAATGGATTGGGCGTAGAGGTGCTATTGAGTGCCCCCCTAGATCACCGGATTTAACTCCTTTAGACTTCTTTCTATAGGACCATTAAAAGAGTAGAATTTTCGTAACAGAACCGGAGTCTCTGGAAGAATTACGATTACGCATTGTTGAAGAATGCCGTCTAATAACTCCACAAATGCTCCAGAATGTCAGAGCTCGTTTTGAACAAAATTTGTACCTTTGTATGGAAGCTGGTGGTCAACAATTTGAACACTTACTTCACTGAATAAACATTTTTGAACGTTCGGTTTTGTTTTTAGTTTTTTTCAACGAAAAATTGACTAAATAGTGCATTTCTTATCACAATGAATGGAATACGTTCTGGCAACTCCATCTGTGAATAATTTTTAAACGAGTTGATAAAACTTAAAAAAAAATAGTGTGCTGAATTCAGAAAAGAAAGAGCTTTCAACTGATGTAACACTCGACCCATGTTCCCTATTTATAATATATGGGTTGTTATCACCACCCTTAAGGGGTTGATGTGACAAAGTTGAGTTTTATGTCAAAACATGTCCCACTCGATATTAAAATTGACGTGTTTCAGCATTTCTTAAAAAAAATATTTCTCTGGATGCAAATCGGTCTGTTTCGTTTTCAATGCGCCATCCTGTATAGTGTGGCTTAGCCAAATGGAATAAGTTCAATATCTCAATTATTGTGTACGTCTATTTAAATCCTGAAACAAGTCAATTTTGGATTGAAAAGTGACATCTTGCGACGTGAAAACTTTACCCCTACATTCAACCCACTTCGAGGGACAGTGGCATACACAAAGTGGAGGCTTATGATACCGCATTTGAAATATATCTTCTTTCTCTCTTCAAACATGTTATGGTTTTAAAAGGTATTGTAAAAGTTACAGTAAAAAAAAATCAGGACACAGCAAGTGCGTTATAGTAGCGAATTTTTATAAGAATTGTACACTACTCGTATTATCATACGGCATATTAATGAGTTAATATTTTAAACTTACACAAACGTTGAAAATCGATTTTAGAGGTCCTAGTACGCGCACATTTGAAGAATTCTTTCGAAAGTGTTACCATCAATTACTCTCTATTATCAAATGAATCTTGCGTTCTTACTCCTTTTGATCTATTAAGCTAAAGAACTAAATTTTGCTATATCTGTAGATAGTGTAAGTCTCTTTAAAAGCAACATGTATTACAAATTTCATTAAAGTTATACCGAAGATTTCCAGAAGGAAACTTAATTCGTATTTGGAAAAGTTAAGTATCTGACAAATTATAAACGTAGCTGTTATTTTTCCTTATTAATCGCCAGCATGATTTCATTTTAGTTAACCTAATCAAACCGGGATTTTCAATATCAGCAACAACAAAATTATAATTTCAGACTCAAAGGTGGCAAACTTATTTAGGTGTTTTAAACAAACATGAGATCTGGTTCAAAACGTGCACTATTGTTTCTCCAAATGCCAAAATAAAACATAAAAAACATACATTCATCCAGCTGGATTTGATCGCGTAACCTTCTGCTTAGAAGGCAACGACGTTGTCTCTGGTCGATGTAGGCACACGTCAACTAACGTTTTATTTGCGTGATACTTTAGATTGGCTCACGCCCGGGATATTATATTCAAAGTATAGAGAATTAATTAATTACAGAATTAGTAGAATTACCATTGAAACACACCCCACGACTGTCTCGGTCTTAAAGATGAAAGAAACTATTTTAGAATAATTTTTATAGAGACGGCTTGATTTTGTTTAAATTTCTCCTATATTATGCGATAGCATAATATATCTATGCGGCGCTAAAACTGTGTTTGGGGCCGTTGATAAAGCTACAAATGTAATGTATTTTAATAATAGATTGAATCCCCCACTTAAATAACAAGAAAATTTTTAATTTCATGCCGTCTGTCATTTTCTATACTTGCGGCCGATATTTCGCGATTGTTGGTTCGGGTGGTATGTTTTCTGTCTGGTGTATATTTAGTTTGGTTACCGTTGATGTATATTTTATACGTGTTCTGTAAATTAATCTACGCGTGGCAGTTAACTACTCTGTCTGTCAGGCATTGGACTCTAACCACTAAGTCGTTTCAACGCATGTCTTTGTGATTTTATTTTTAATTTGGAAAAAACTCTGAATATTGTGTACCAAATTACTTGAAATTTACAACATAGGTTTATTTGCACTATTTCTAGCCACATGTAAAGTCTCATTCCAGTTACTCTGATACTTAAAGAAATATAGCGTTTTCAAAAAGTTTTCCCTGATTTTCCACCGGAAAATCATAAAGGCTGATTAACGAACCCGACCTCGGTTTTCGCCCAGACAAGACTTTTGCCAAGTTTGATTGAAATCAGTTTAGTATTTTTTGAGTTATAGTTCGGATACATACATACATGCATATATACATATATACACACACACACACACACACACACACACACACACACACACACACACACACACACACACACACACACACACACACACACACACACACACACATATATATATATATATATATATATATATATATATATATATATATATATATATATATATATATATTAATTATATATATATATATATATATATATATATATATATATATATATATATATTAATTATATATATATATATATATATATATATATATATATATATATATATATATATATATATATATATATAAATATATAAACATATAAAAATTTTAACGAACCTTGGTTTTGGACCCAAGTTCGCGCTCATGTGAGGAAATTTTTTCGAAAGATTTTCATCGTAACCTCTTAATGAAAATTCGCTACAATTATCTGATTGACGAAGTTCACCACAACCCACTAAAAAAAGTGCTGCAAATTGAATCATAACTTCCACGTAGCTGTCATAATCTGCTCTCCTTAAAACGACTCATGAAATAAATTTAAGGTCAATGGCCTTAAAGTCAACGACTTAACCACAAAGAAAATATTCGTATTCATGTACCCACAAACTTCTGAAACGTTATATTACTCGAGTTTTAACGAAAAAATGTCAATTTTCACCAAATCACCACTCATGTATCCCCTACCCCCTGAAACCATCTTGCAAAAAAACAATACGAAACGTTCATTTGTCGGGTGCTAACAGAGTACCAAATTTGAAGATGATATCTCAATTCGTTCGAAAGTTATTGCGCCTACCAACAGACAAAAATTCGTTCTAGAATCAAGTTTCAAAAAAATATATATATAAAAAAAAAGAAATCTCTGTCATTGATATTCTACCCTCACACATTCAACCCCTAATTAAATTTCAGCACAGAATTCCAGATGTTTGATAAAATTGAAAGTTTTTCAATAAACAAACCCTCAAACATTATATTACTCGAGTTTTAACGAAAAGATGCATAAAGCACTTCTTTTGGACCACCTGTATAGCAGAATAAGCACTTTTTTAGCACCTTAGCTAAAGCAGAACACGAAAAACTTAAGATTCTAAACCACCCTCCTCAACAATACACAAACTTTTCCTTTGAAATGTTAATACTCACATCTCAATAGCCTGGCTTTACTTTTTCAATAATCCTTCAAATTTTGGCCAGTTTTCTAACTTTTACATTAAACATAAAAGTAACAGCAAGTTCATTCATGAGGCAAACTTCCCATTCAGCTCATCTCTCGGTGGGAATAATTTATTCATTCGCGGATTTAAATTATTTTGTTTTCCAGTTTGTCATTCTGAGCTTGCAATCTTTTATACCCGAGAAAATGAAGTTAATAACTCGCTGTTAAATTAAAATTACTTCACGGAGAAATAGAATTAATTACTCATAAGAAATGTTGGTTATAATAGTAAAGAACAGACACAGAGACATTTCTTCTTGCTAATAGCAGAAATAATTTTAAAAAGCTCGGGACGCAGCAAGTGCGTCATGGTAGTGAATTTTTATTAAATGTTTCAAATTTGAATAACTGGATTTTCTATAAACTTAGAAAGTTTAATTTTGGTATGTAGTAAGGTCTTTCCCAGGGCAAGATATCCACGAAATTTTTTTTTGAAAGAAAACTCAAAATTCCCCGGAAAACCTAGGCCGATTTTCCTGGCTAACGAACTCATCCAAGCCATTAATAAAAGAAAGGCACTTGCCGAGTTTCATTGAAATCGGTTAATTATTTTTGAGTTATCAGACGGATATATATATATATATATATATATATATATATATATATATATATATATATATATATATATATATATATATATAACTCGATTACTAATTATCAGATGCAGAATTCATGCCTAGCATTAATCGGCAAGAAAATCTGATTTGCGTGTCTTGATCTTTTCGCAAGTTTTTGTGGAAAATAATCGTTTAGAAGCAAAGTCACGACTGTAAGACTTTAAGTGACAACTAAGGCCTCTGTGAACAATATACAAACACTGTATAGGGTATAAAAAGACAGAGGTTGGACACTGTGGATGGAAACTAAAACAAAAAACAGAATCACCCCAAAACCACAAAAATAATAACAGAGAGTTACGCGCTAGATAAGTATTTCGACAACGAAGTTGTCTTCATCAGTAGCTGTCTCTAAACTAACTGTAGGGGCAAAATTCATCATCTCTCTATTAGCTAGTTTCTTTTTGATCACAATTTGCTAATACACCATATCTTATCAGAATAATTTCTATTGTTTGAAAAACTATAGAAATCTCCAAAAATAAACTTAAAATGTTCCCGAAAGAACTGATCCGACTCTTCTGGCCAACGAACCTCATTAGCTATTTACAAACCTGCGAAGATATAATTAATAAATAATCTACAAAAAGCTTTTTGACAAAAATTCAAAAGGAAAATATTTGCATAAAAATTTGCAAGCAATCTCTTTCACAGAAATTCCCCACTTTTTTATACATAAATTGGCTTAGGTAATATTACACGAAAATATGTTAGGTTGGTAGCCATATTATTTTGACTTTTACAGCTTATAGAATGGCATTGGCGTGTGGAATAGTCAATTATATTATTTTATACCATTTAGTGCACGACTTTCATGAAAATAAAATTGTTTATTTAAAAAATATATATTTGATATGTAAGCATTACTTGACACTGACAATGAAAGTCGGGACGCAGCAAGTGCCTTATGGTAGTAAATTTTCATAAAAATGTTTTTAATAGTAAATATGTGTTTTTTTAAAGAAAGCAGGCATCAAATTTGGTTATCCTATATAGTAGAAACAATGTGCCATATATTTCATCAAAATAACTTTATTGTTTGAAAATGTACAAAAATTTCCGGAAGTAAATTTAAAGTGTTCCCGAAAAAACTAGTTTCTTGGTCAACCTTATAGGTTAATAGCAAATTGAGCTATTCAAATTTGAGGCATTTAATGAAAATTCGCTACCATAACGCACTTGCTGCGTCCCGCATTTCTTTTCTTACAAACATGTATTATGTTGCGATGGAAAATGCAATATCATAAGGCGTGTTCGATTAAAAAAATATATATTTGTATCACCAACGACTTATGGGCCAACCTGTGATTGTAGAAATATTTTTGAAGATGTAGCTCAAGACACCCTATAATTAATGTGTACAATTTTTTTTCGTATCTTGTATAATAACGGATATATTGTGCTTTATTGACTTTTTACGAAAATTCGACAAAAATTATATACCATTCAACGATAAACTCTATAGGTCTTCTATCTCATAAGAGATACACCAGCCCTAGACCTATCACAATGAACAACAAAGTTATTCAAAGTAATGACTCCTTTTTACTTGTTGGCATTTCTGTGGATCAAAATCTCAATTGGCACCAACATGTCACATCAATTGCAGAAGCGTCTGATATGAAATTAGGTTTCCTCTTCCCAGCTCGCAAACACTTTTCACCAGCTAATCTCTATACCTTATCTACTTCAAAAATAGGGCCAAACCTCGAATACTGCTCCCACATTTGAAGTGCCGCTGCCGCTTCTACACTCGCTATCCTGGACTCCATTCAGAAGAAAGCTGTACGTCTCATCGGTGACCCTACCCTCACCCAAAGGCTGCCATCCCGTGCCCACCGACGTGCCGTTGGTCACCTCTCTCTCTCTTTTATAGATGTCTTCACGGGCACTGCTCAGAGGAGTTTTCTTCCATAGTTCCTCCACCTGTTTCCCCCAACAGATCTACCAGGGGAACAGAGCGAATGCACCCTTTTACTGTCCAGGTCACCAGACATAGAACATCTTGTTATGCCCGCTCTTTGGTCCCGAGGACTTCCAAGTTGTGGAATTCCTTGCCGGCACATGTTTTTCCTTCTCCCCCGAACCTCCAAACCTTCAAATCCAGAATCAGCAAGTTGCCTCTTTCCTCCTTATCGACACCCAAGGTACGATAGTATTTAGGCTGTAAGCTCTCGTGGTGTGTTGTTGAAATATAACCAAAAAAAAAAGCTAAGACTACTGCCAAAGCATCAGAGAAAGGGTCTATTTGAAGTTAATTTTCTGAAAATGTTTTAGTAAAATGAAGGACAATGACGGTTGAAGCTAAGACTCCAGGCTTTGTAAAACATTTTTCTTAAGACATTTTCCTTCCAAAACTCGTATTAGTTTCAGGTTCTTTGCCTAAATGTTGCCAGTTTTGACATTTTAAATCTCGACTTCGACGGTTTGAGGAAAACCCCAATGTATTTTTCTTTAAATAACTATAACTTTTTTGTCTTTTAACCTGCGGAGCTTTTGGTAGGCAATAATAATATAAACCCGCGTACCAAATTTGGTTGCCCTTACTTTGTTATTTCCGGAGATTTTTTTTTCGAAAGAAAACAAAATGTTCCGGGAAAACCTGGTCCGATTTCCCTGGCTACCGAACTTAGCCAAGCCACTTGCAAAACGAAGGTATTCACCAAATTTAATCAAAATCGGCCCATTATTTTTTGTTATCGGTGTTACATATGTATGTATGTATATATATATATATATATATATATATATATATATATATATATATATATATATATATATATATATATATATATATATATATATATATATAAACATATAAAAATTGAAACTGACCTCGGATATGTGTTCTAGGGGGCCTAATTAGCGCTCATTTTAAGATTTTTTTTTTTCAAAATTTAAGAGTCGGGATCTCCTCATTAGTAAATTTTTTTAAAGAAAATTCACTAAAAATGCGACCAGTTCCATGCTTAAAATGTAGAAACGACAAAATGTATTATGTAACCAAATTAACGAATCAACCTAACATATTATTTTTTCATTAAAATGCTTCCTGACATAACCGATAATTCATGTTATAACTCAGCATTTATGGGGGCAAAATGTTTTGTAATTTTCTCTAAATTGATGTTATTATGCAGAATAAAAAGTCTGCTACCCAGATTTATGCTCGTTCTACTACAAGTTGCAACTTGGCAATAAAAAAATCTAATTTATTCAATGGACTACCGTATCCCCGAGGCTTCCAAACTTAATTTTCTTTAATTTCCTTTTGAAATAAATCAGCATAAAATACCCTTTGTCATTATATAAAGCTCAAGACACTTCGCGTGCAGGTCTCAAATTACTTGTTAAAAGTTGCATAAGATATGGATGCATGGCGTGTCGACTGCATCCCTGACAAACTAACTTTATTACCTCTTATATATGTTGGAATTTTTCATTTTCCTGTGCAACATTCCCACTTAAAAATTGCATCAAAATTGTAAGTGTAATAATTTTTTAAAACATAAAAAGTCTGGACGCAGCAAGTGCGTTACAGTAATGAATTTTCGTAAAAATGTTTTTAATAGAATATATATATATATATATATATATATATATATATATATATATATATATATATATATATATATATATATATATATATATACATATATATATTTAAGAAAGCTGGCATGAACTTTGGTTACCAGTATAACCTATATAGAAGAAACAATGTCCATATTTCATCAAAATAACTTTATTGCTTGAAAATGTACAAAAATCTCCCGAATATAAACTTTAAATGTTCCCGAAAAAAATATCTTCCTGGCCAGCGAACCTCAGGTTAATAGGAAATTACGCCACCGAAAGAAACATTTTATGAAAAATCGCTACCATAACGCACTTGCTGGGTCCGGAATTTGTTTTCTTGCAAATATGCATTATATTACGATGGAAAATGCAATTATATAGGTAGTGTTCAATTAAGAAAAAAAATGTATCATCAGCGACTTATAGGCCATCCTGTGATTGTAAAAATAATTTTATAAGATGCAGCTCCAGACACTGTTTTTACTAGCAAATATGTAATGCAAGCAGGCGTCAATCTGGTTATCGGCACCCAACTTAAAATGTTGGGTGTTCACAAAAAAAAAAACAATTGTAGGGATCACCAACGACTTATGGTGTATCTGTCTACTTCCGAAGGGTTGAGTGTGGGTCAATGTTTTGATCTCAAAAAGGGATTTGTCTCGAGCGCCACCGCTTTACTTTGAGGTTTTCAAAAGGTTGGGGGAAAGTGGAAAGTGACTAGTGTGCAGGTAACGGACCACCCTAATGGAGTATGGTACTCAGGTAGACTCTAGTGGAGATATTTTGTTTGCAATGGTCAAACTTTACAGAGACTTAACAGTAAACAATAATTATTTTAAAGCAAATAATGTTTCTATTATTGGACAAATATATACAAAGGGATATTTAAAAAAAAAAAGAATTTCCTGAAAATTTCTTTTTTGAAAGTTTGGTCGAAAAGCTTTTTGTGAATAATTTAATCTTGGCAGGTGGGTAAAGCTTGAATAGTTTTTTTGGGGGGAAAATTGAACCAGCTTTTTCGGGAACATTTAATGTTTATTTTCAGAACATTTCTGTACTTTTTTCCAACAATATAGTTATTTTGGGGAAATATGGTGCATTGTTTCTATTGTATAGGTTATATACTGGTAACCAAATTTGACATATTTACTAATAAAAACATTTTTATGAAAATGCCCTACAATAACGCACATGGTGCGTCCAGACTAACTCTCTCTCTCTCTCTCTCTCTCTCTCTCTCTCTATATATATATATATATATATATATATATATATATATATATATATATATATACAGGGTGAATCGCATAAGGACCGACACAAAGCAAGAGTATGTAGGTGAACCCAAAAGATGGTGATTTAACGCAACTTACCCCTATACTAAGTTGCACCCCTGAGAAGTTATAGGGCTTGAATGTGGGGTTTCTAATTTTAAAAAAATCAATATCTCTGTTATGCTTAAACTTAGAAGAAATAAATTTGGTACAAGTTTTGAGTGTACCAAGTGCAATAATCGACAGTAATAAAAATTCACTTGAAGCATTTTAAAGGGTTGATAAAGGATGATTCACCCTTAAAATGTGACAAATTTTTTTAACCTATTGGCGGAATTAAAAAATTATTATTTCATTTTACGAGGAATTTAATTCTAAAACTCTTATTACTTTTATTAATTTTTCAAAAAACTTGTCGTTTTTAAGAATATTCGGAATAACTAAATACACGTATAGAGCTGTGGTATTTAAAATTAGTGGAAATTCAAACGTTGACTATGAAATTTAACGTCAGACTTGACAATCAGGAAAATAAGTCTCTATTTTATTAATATTGGCTGAGTGTGGTGAAAAATTTAGCGAACTAGTTCGCGTGCTATTAGTGTTAGTTTTGTGTGAACGAAACTACAGAAGAAGTGGTGAAGAATATAGAAGAAGATTTTTGACATTTGCCAATGTTGAAAGATGGGCTCGAGAAACAGGCAAGTTTTTCGGTAACACTCGAGACGTGATACTGCAACTAGGGCACAAAACGAAGAACTTATTTTGAATACAATTAAAGATGACCCACATATTAGTACTAGAAATCTATCTCGACAAACTGGTATATCGAAACTTCTGTTCACCGAGTAATAAGACGTAATCTACTGCACCCACATCATATCCAAAAAGTGCAAGAATTGTTGCCGGAAGATGTGGTTAAACTAGTGAATTTGTCAGTTTATTTTGGATCAAAAAATTAATTTTCAGAAGACAATTATTTTTACTGGCGAAGCTTGTTTCACCCGCAGAGGTATTACAAATTTACATAACCATCATGAATATTCTAATGTAAACCCTCATTCAGTAAGTCCTCGACATTTACAGCGCGACTTTAAAATAAATGTTTGGATCGGTATTTAATTGGTTTACCGAATCGATTAAATGACGAAACTTATTTAGAGTTTCTCGAGGGGTGTCTCTACAACTTAGACTGGAACATTGGTTTATCCACGATGGAGCACCGCCTCATTTCAGTATTGCTGTTAGAGACTATTTAAACCACCAGTAACCAAATAAATGGATTGGAAGAGGAAATACTTGCCCACAAGTTTGGCCTCTACGATCGCCAGGCCAGACCTCAACAAATGTGACCTCTTTCTTTGGGGAATGTTAAAAGAATTTGTGTATTCCTCGCCAATTGCGTCTCGAGCCGAATTGTGGAATCGCATTACACATAAATGCACACTCATTAGAAATAATCAACAGTTGTTTGATAGAGTATACTTCAAGTTTCGACGAAGAATAAATTTATGTCTGAGTTCTGTAGTTTATCGGTGCAAATGTTATGTTATTTCTATCGTTTAAGTTGTTTGTTTTTCTACTGAATTATTCCTGTTACAACTTTTTTCCTGATTGTCAAGTTTAACGTTAAATTTCATATTCAACCTTTGAATATCCGATGATTTAAATAGCACAGCTCTAAGACGTGTATTTAGTTATTCGAAATTTTGTTGAAAACGACAAAGTTTTTTAAAAATTAATAGGAGTAATAAAAGTTTTAGAATTAAATTCGCCATAAAATGAAATAATAATTTTTTAAACCCGCCAACAGTTAAAAAATTCTGTCACATTTTAAAGGTGAATCATCCCTTATCAACCCTTTAAAACGCTTCAATTGAAATATTTTTACTGTCGACTATTGCACTTGGTACACTTAAAACGCGCACCAAATTTAGTTCTTCTAAGTTCAAGCATAACTGAGATATTAATTTTTTTCGAAATTAGAAACCCCACTTTGAATGCCTATATCTTCTCAGGGGTGCAACTTGGTATAGAGGTGGCGTAAATCACAATATTTTGGGTTCTTCTACATGCCCCTGCTCTGTGTCGGGTCTTATGCGAAACACCCTGTATATATGCAACAGTTTCAGTGCAAATCTTCTAGATAACTGCTTCTGTACGATGCATGATCAGTGATATTAAAATGATCGATTTTAACACGCACATATTGTATAAGACATTATGGCAACACCGCCGTGAAGTCCATACAAATAAGATAACGAAATTAAAGGGCAAAGCAATAGTTAAAGTATTAACCTTAAAGGAAACTGATCTAAATTTGATTAGGTACATACATTTTTAATTTGATTTCACTTACATTGCCTTCCCCGTCCGCCGAATACTTTTTTTTAATTGGTTTAATGCAACCACGCAACAAGAATATATCACTGACCTTTTACATTTACCGTTTAATTTGCAAGATGGCTCAAATCCTGCGGGGCTAAATCCATTCTTATACAAATTCATTTATGTGGACAAAGCATTAGATCTCGTCTTTACGGTTAGCCAGTCGCATTGTTGCAGCCGGGCCATGAAAATTCAAATATTCAAGAATAGAAAAGTCAGGAACACGCGTTTACTAGAACGGAAATTGCTCCCATATAAAAGTCCTAGTGAAACGCAAGCAACCCATAAATCAGGAGGTTCCCCAGCAGCGACGACGTACCCGTTCAGAAGACGACCGGTCAAACGATGTCCGAATGATAAAAAGGTGATAAGAATGAAATATTTCATTCCTGCAACCTCTCGTCATCGAGTGATCAAGTTCATGCCCAATATATCATTTTATATCGTCCCTCTGCTGCGCCCTTATTTCTCCCCCACCCTGGGCTCCAGTTGCTGAGCTGATGTCTGGTGATAAACTGCAAAACTGGCTCTCTAACACTAAAATTCAGTTGATTTCACATTCATCGATGATTTTATTCATTTCATGTCTGGCAATTCGGAAGCCCAGAAACGTGCTGCTATCGTATTGTCCATTTTGAAGGAATTAAAACCCAGCATTTATCACATTAAATGGATCAATAGCTGCATGAAATTGGTCGTGAAATTCTAAATATTTTCATTTTATCTTTTTAGGAAGCCACTGCCCGATTTACAGGGTTACATATTTCATTTGGACAGCCAAAAAATACATTTTTTTATAGACAGGGGAACATCATTTAGGCAATCATTCTTTATTCACACATTAAGGGGAGTAATAATCAGAGGTTAACAGGCACAATTTATTTTACTCTTTTTATAACCTAAAGTGTAGAACTATGATAGCTAGCAATCCATAAAAAGTCGGTCATTTATGTATCTTTAAAAACTCTCATATTTATTTAGCCATTAACCATAGACGTAGCAGCTAGCGGAACCAGAGAGGCTAAACCCGTCTAACATGAAATTGTTCTCATAAAAATCCACAGTCGCACAAAAACAGAATTTTAAACAGATAAAATGTATATAATTAAAAGGAACGAGGGTGGCGAGCGTCCTGTTGGTATCTTTTGCGATCCTCAGCATCACTGTGTCTTGATATAGAAACTACAGATGTATGGCATACGGAGATTGCCTCTGTTTTAACTGTCATGTTATTTTTCCCATAGAAGACAGTATCTTGTTGTCGGACATGATGCTGCTTGAATTATTAGCAGTGATTCCGCAGGGATCGGTCTTAGGTCCTCTGCTGTTTTTGTTGTATATTAATGACTTAGGTCGCTTGAAGGTGCCAGCGTCGATCTTTATACAAACAACGTAAACAATTGTTGTTTTACAGACGGTGGCATTCTTATTCTTATCCTTATCTGGATACCTTAAGAGAACTAGATGTTTCTCTTAATGTGTACATATTATACATATATTCTATGATCTGGTAGGTATTTTATTGTATTAAACATCATATCATAAATCCCGGCAGGACTGAAGTGATGGTGTCTAACGAGTAATGTGATGCCCGTCGTGGTATTAGCCAGGGGAGTAGTTGTTCTCGAACGCTAGTTTCTTCGCACAGCATCCCGCTTACTGTATTGCTTGTACGTGGGCGCTGCTTGGGAGTCTGGAACTGTTAAAAATGCACAGATGGCCCATTGCGATATTCTCAATTGCATATTATCGGAATGCTTGCCTTGTTGGACCATAGGTATGACATACTGAAACCACGTCTCATATATATATATATATATATATATATATATATATATATATATATATATATATATATATATATATATATATATATATATATATATATACTATGGTCCAGGTTTTACGAGTAGCAGGTGTAGCGAACTTCTCAGCTAACGAGAAAATGTTGGTGATATTAATGGACTTGTGTAAGAGACAATGCTAAAATGTTTCTGTTTTTACGAGACCGCTTTTAAGGCGATTTCGATTTCAGCGAGGTAATTATTGCGTTGACCCGGCATATATATTATATATTATATATTATATATTATATATTATATATTATATATTATATATTATATATTATATATTATATATTATATATTATATATTATATATTATATATTATATATTATATATTATATATTATATATTATATATTATATATTATATATTATATATTATATATTATATATTATATATCTACACAGATGTGCAAAATTAACAAGAGGGCTGCTGTGAATTTCATTGCCTCTCCAGCTAAAAATATGACCATTTATACACACTAGGACTAGATGCACATTGCACATGTTTCTTGATTGAAACATGACACTAATGGGTAATCAAATTTCACTGTACACAGCACAATAGAAAATAATTATGGGTTCTTCCACTTATACAATGATAGTGTCCCTCTTACCACTTTAAATCAACGTTCGTTAGGTCGTTACAACTGTACATTTGTGTGGCTTTTTGTTTTTGTGTTTAAATCTTGAAACTTCCGCCATATTCTGGTTAGTTTTCGATCACCGCGCGTTTGATGCGGTGAATACAGTCCTGTTTACGCAATGTTCGCGTTCAGTATGAAAAGAAAACGCCTAACTATTGATGAGAAAATGTCGATATTAAAACAAGTGAAAACAAGAACGAGAAAAGGTGATGTTTGTAGGCAGTACGGTATTGCATTGTCTACATTATCAATAATTTTAAAGTGCGAGAATGCTACTGTCCAGGCTAGTGGTTCCAACACTATTGACAACAAGAGAAAAAGTCTAAAAATATGACAGCACGCAAACATTGCTATAAGTGGTCTACTTCTCCAGGAGAAAGCTGTTTCTCTTGGTAGGAAAATGGGATATGGAGTGAATATCCCAGTGTTCCACAAGTTGGATTTCTCGTTCTAAGCAAAGACACTCAATTAATTCAGGAAAAGTTTCTGGGGAAGCGAAGTTTGTAATTAAGGAGGTCACATCTAATTGTCTTCAAAATAACTTCCGAAAAATATCCGAAGAATATCAGTCATATGTGGGCTTCAATGCAGACTAGACAGGACTTTAAAAAAATGTTGCTGGACAAAACTCTACAATTCAAAAACGAAAAATGTGTTGGTGGGAAGTTATCCAAAAAGCGACTGACGGTACTACTTTGTATACGTTATGATGGTTATGAGTTTCGAAGAGTATTGGTTACTGGCAAAGCACAAAACCTAAGATGTTTCAAAAATGTAAAGAGTTTGTGGGTGAAATATGTTGCTGATAAAAAAGCATGGGTGACTGGCGATATTTTTAAAACTGAAGTATAAGAATGGGATAGAGAACTGGAAATAAAAAACAGAAAAATTTGCCCAGTACACCTTGTGTTGGTTTCTGACCCCGGACTTAATGACTTCCCTGGAAGTGCTCTTTGTCACGCCCAGAGCTGGTTCTGGTCCCATAAATGGTTCTGCTGACCCTCTCTTCGCGAGACTGTCAGCTTCTTCATTGCCTTTGACCCCCGAGTGACCCGGCACCCAGATGAGGGTCACCTCATTCTGCCCAGCCAGGTCTTCTCGTCTCGGCACTCACTCACCAGCCAGGAATTTACCCGTGGGCTACTTGCCTTAAGGGCTGCCTGGCTGTCTGTGGCTATGAGGATCCGCTTGTTGGTGTAGCCCCGCACACAGTGCAGGATGGCGTATATTTTGGCCTGAAACACCGTTGCATGAACTCCGAGGGAAATACTATGACTTACCTTCGGTCCTTCCGAGTAAACACCTGCCCTCGTCCCACGCTCCCCGCCGGATCCGTCCGTGAACCAGACGAGCGCGTCCCGTGGTATGCCCGGCATCTCCTCCCGCCATGATTCGCGGTCGGGGATTTCCACTGTTGTTTTCCCTGCAGATTTGCGGGCTCGCGAAGTCTGACCTAAAGCATGGGCTCCTTCACGATCTTCTGAATTTTTCAGTGGTCCCTGAAGCCTGGGTTGATCTTCAGTCTACCATTGCAGGCTAGTCTGTATAGTCCTAGCCTGGCCTCCCCCAAAATAAAGTGGGGGGGGGGGGAATCCAGCAACACCTCCATGGCGGCTGTTGGGGTTGAAGACATGGCCTCTGTGATGCCTAGGCAAGCCATCCTTTGGATATTGTCTAGTTTTTGTTTGGCACTCGATTGTGTCACCTTAGGCCACCAGACCAGTGCGGCGTATGTTAACGATGGTCTGACCACCCTTGTGTACAGCCAGTGAGCCATACTAGGTCTTAGTCCCCACGTTTTTCCATATAGCCGCCTAGTGACGGCTAAGGTCATGACTGCTTTATGCAGTATTTTTCCAATGTGACCATTCCAGGTAAGCTTAGAGTCCAATACGACCCTAAGATATTTTACGTCCTTGGCCATTGGAATGCACTTACCGTATAGAGTGAGAGTTATGTGGCTATCGCACATCCTCCTCCTCGTAAACGGCACGACGGTTGCTTTCTCGGGGCTCACCCAGAGCACTTGACCAACCGTCCACCCTTCCACCACTTTCAGTACAGTCTGCGTGCGCTCCCACACTGACTGTGTGACCTTTCCTCGGAATATGATGACAATGTCGTCCGCATAGCCCTGTACCTCATACCCCCCTCCCAAGAGCCTTCTCAGCAGGACGTCCACGACTAGGCACCAGAGCAAGGCAGACAGAACGCTCCCCTGCGGACACCCCGCCGCGACCTCCGCCAGCAGAGTCCCTCCCGCGAGTGAGGTTAACACCGCCCTGTCCCTGAGCACGGAACCGATCCACCTGCAGCAGGTCTTCTCTATTCCACACTCCCTGACAGCTGCCAGAACCGATCCGAACGAGGTGTTGCTTAATACCCCCTCTATGTCTAGGAAGGCCCCCAGTGCCACCTCCCTGTTCTCCAGCGTATTCTCCTGTTTCAGTAGTATATACAGTGATGTGATTTCATTTTCATTCCAACTAGTTTTTTCAAAATTAATCAATCAAGTCCACTCACTTTAATCAAACTCAAACATTTTGGTCCTGTCGACCAAATCTGGCAAACCAGGTGGTATTGCCTTTATTGATGAAATTAAACAATGTCTTGGGTAATAAAGAGATTGCAAGCATGATATATGTGCAAGCAAAACGTTGTCCGCTGTGGGATAAGCTCCTGTCTGTCGTGAGAGGCCACTAATTCGAGGCAAACACGGGCAGGGGCTGGTCCGACGAGCCTGGAGGGAAGCGGATGTCTCTGGGGAGTGATATACACTCGTATTTTGAGGCATCCAATGTGTGCTTCAAAATGAATAATTGACCTCGCTTGGTTCTTACAGGGGAGTGGGGTTCCAAATAATACCGCGTTTTGTTAAACGCGGGGGGGGGGGGATGTCGGGTATCCAAACGAACACGAAGTTTGTTGAGATCTCTGGGAAGTGGTATACACCCGGATTTTGAGATCATCACTGTGTTATTCGAAACAGCAAACGACCGCCCTTCGGTAAAGCTCAGGAGCGGGACCCGTTGGGATGTCGCCTTGAGCCTAGCACTGGTGGGTGTCGGGTCTAGAGGAACCCGGAGGGCTGAGATCTCCAGTGGTGGATTACAACTTGAGATTGAGGCCTTCCCTGTGAGCTTCTCAACGGGAAAACGACCTTGCTTGGATCCTGCTCGTGTGAGGGACTCCATATGATGCCGCTTTGGGTCAAACACTGACGGATGTCGGGTCCGGACTAACACTGAGAGAGGCTATCTCTCTGTGAGCTTCGAAATGGACAAGCGACTCCAATCAAGATGACAGTAACAACTCTCAAACCAAATTTCACCTCCCAAATAATCCTCTCCTGCGGGGAGCTCGATTTGTAAGGTAAAACTTAAGCAGTGGATTTCAATTAGAGATTGGAGCCTTAGTGGTTCAGTGATAAGAACGTGTGCCTCTGAACCGAAGGGCACTGGGTTCGATCCCACGGTTCTCCTTTCACTTTTACAGTACAAACTGTAACATTAAGATTAACCGACGATGTGGCATTGTATTTGAGCAAGTGGAATGTCTGCACGTTCCGCCCTACGGAGGAGGCGAACATCGTCGTTAAAGTTAAAGATACCTATCTTCCTCACAGAAAGTTAGGAGTTCGGCAAAATTTCCAGGGTAATGAAGTGACACTGCTCCTGGCGTCGGTGGATGATCATAGTCGCGGATATAGGTTGACGTCAAAGAAACAAAACATACATACACACACACAATCGGAGATTGAGGGCTAACGACCCCGTTTGGATGCTGTTCGAGAGCGTGACTTCATGATATCACCTCAAGTCAAACATCGAGTCCAGACGAACTAGGAGAGAGGTTATCTCCCTTTGAGCTTTGAAACGGGCAAGCGACTTCACTCGGATCGCAGTACACCTATCAAACCAACTTTCACCCTTAAAAAAAAGATCAACTCCTGCTGGAAGCTGGATTTGATGGGTGAAATTCAAGCAATTAGATATGAGTCACAATAGACCTAAAGCCGCGGTGGAGGGACTGGAATATCCCGCTCACATTGAATCTAATCTCATCTAAGTTAAACGTTTACGCATCCACCTCCCGGAGGTGGGGTACAGCAGGTTTCGTGTAGCATGTCGTTTGCTGTTATCCCTTAAAAACTTTGATAACATTTAGCAGAAATTAATTGACGATTATTCGAAAAATTAGGCTAACTAACTTTATAAACATTGCTAGCAAGACAGTTTGACAGCATTGTATCTGATCCGATAATTCTGACAAAACCATAACCAAAGTATTGATCCGTGTTTCAATACACTTTGCACGAAAGGACTAATTTAGAGGTTTACCAACGAGGAAACTGTTGTCAACTGCATATCTAATTGACCAAATCGGATCGATACTAAATTAAATTATGGACCCTGGTCGAGGTAAAATTAGCGGCAATATCAAAACCTAATAATTTGCGTAGCTGACAGTCGACCAGCTTAATACTGCCAGCACCAAATTACAATTAACTCCAAAGGAGAAACTACAACAGGCTTACTTAGATAATTAACGGTAAGTTGTTCTTACTATCGTCGCCCAGAAATATAATGTATTAATAGCAACACTGCAGTATGGCATAATACGCCGATGCATTGAATGCTAATAAACCAAATAATATACTTGGGTTCTTGGGGACTGATTTCGTAGATTATGTGGTGAAATTTCTTGGAAGCCTAACTACAGAAAGATCGCCAGCAGATTTTTCATAAAATACAAAACTCTATATGCACGCCAATGTGGAAGAAAAGGGGCGGTTTCGTTCTAAACGACGAGCTTTCTAAAACTCTGTTTTTTTTTATCCACGTCTGCTACATATCTGCATAGATTTATAAAACAATAGACAATTTTCATGCTTGTTTTTTCTCATCACATTGATAGACATCCCACAAAGATGATTTTTAATATTTTTTTAAAATTTTTATTTCAAAAAAAATTCACTAATATCAATGGTGAGACTTTGCAAATTTTTTTCAAATGAGCGCGAACTAGGACCCCTAGAACCCATATCCGGAGTCAGTGTCAATTTTTATATGTTTATTTATATATATATATATATATATATATATATATATATATATATATATATATATATATATATATATATATAATATATATATATATATATATATATATATATATATATATATATATATATATATATATATATATATATATATATATATATATATATATATATATATATATATATATATATATATATATAAAGTGAGGACATAAAGTTCGCCCCCCCCCTCTAATTTATGAACCGTCCGGTATATTGTGATAAAATTTGGAACGATATAAGAGAAAGGTCTATATTTTTTGAAGTATCAATGACAGCTGTAAATGTCAAGGTGACAGCTGCGCGCGCTTTTGGAATATTTCTTTAAATGGAAACGGAGGTTGAATGATACCTCATTTTGAAGGTCTTTTTTTGCACAGAACATTATATAGTTTTGAAAACATTTGGTTCAGTATTTGCCAAATGAGAATCAATAATATCGGTTTCAAACAATTCAAGTAAAATCTAAAGGCAAAAACTGTTGTAGTGGTTACTTCAAGAGATGTTGAAAATTACCACCATGGACCTCCTGACAAATAAATATTCTACGGGTAAATTCTTCTCTGACATTATGAAGCATCTGTGGCATTATTCTTGAACAAATATCTGTAGTTCTTTGTCTAAGTTCATTTAATGAGACGGGAGCCGTTTTATAAACCTCAGATTTAACGTACTCATAAAGAAGAAAATCTATAGGCGTGAGGTCTGGGGATCGAGCTGGCCATTCAGTAGGACCTCGACGACCAATCCACCTATTTTCATAACCCCCATCGAGGTAATTTCTGACTTGTCTAAAAAAGTGAGGTGGGGCTCCGTCTTGTTGAAATATAACCTCTTGAAACTCATGTGGGTTTTGGGCAACAACATCATCAATAAGTGGAGTAATTGTATTTTTTATATTAAACAAGGATAGTCATAACGTAGAAACCGATATTATTGATTCTTATTTGGAAACTACTGAACCAAATGTTTTCAAAACTGGAGAGTTCTGAGCATAAAAACACCTTCCAAATGAGGTATCACTCGACCCCCGTTTCCATTTAAAAAATATTCCGAAAGCGCGCGCAGCTGTCACCTTGACATTAACAGCTGTCATTGATATGACAAAAAATGCACACCTTTCTCATATATCATAGTTTCAAATTTTATCACAATATACCGAACGGTTCAGAAAGTAGGGGGGGGGGGACTTTAGGTCCTCACTGTATATGTATTCAACCAATAACTCAAAAAATAATTAACTGATTTCGTTGAAACTCGGTTAGTGCCTTTCCTTTATTAATGGCTTGGATGAGTTCGTTAGCCACGAAAATCGGACAAGGTTTTCCGGGAAAATTTTGAGTTTTCTTTTGAATTTTTTTTTTCTCCGAAAGCTATTCTAATGAAATTTGTTGGATATGTTGCCTCTTGGGAAAGACCTTACTACGTACCAAAACAAAACTTTCTAAGCTTATAGAAAATTGAGTTGTTCAAATTTTGAGTTTTCTTTCGAAACAATTTTTTTCTCCGAAAATTACAAAGTTATTTTAATTAAATTTGTTGGATATGTTGCCTTGGGAAAGACCTTGCTACATACCAAAATTCAACTTTCTAAGTTTATAGAAAAATAAGTTATATAAATTTGAAGCATTTAATAAAAATTCACTACCATAACGCACTTGCTGTGTCCCGACATTTTTTTCATATCACATACTACAAAAATAAAGACGCAAAAAATATTTGAAAATGCGAATTTCATAATTGATTTCGAACACCACTATTTTGCCGGCGTAATTTGTGACATGTCACAACAATGAGCTTGCTTCTCTGTGTTTACATCAACACCATCTTGAGAAACAAGCGAAAGTACTTACAATACCATAGGGCAAATGTAAACAATTCACTTATTCACTGTCCAAGTACGTCACGACCAATAACAGAACGTTCGCGGTCACATGATAATATTTCGAATTTTTTATTTTTTTATTTTAAAAGTCTCTTTCTGTCCACTACATATGTTTTTGAGTATTTTCATGCATGTAATAAAGATCTATCTATGAAAAACTATTAAGTAAATGTTATGGCAGGCATATTACCTGCAGGAGAAGGGTAAATAGTAAAGGTAACTTCTGAATTAAAGGTAGACAAGGCCACAGGAGAAGATAAGGCACAAGCTTCCACAATAAAGAAGACTAGTCTCAATATAATAAAACCATGAACTTATAAAGTAGATGGGAGTTGTAGGTTCTACAGCAAAACTTCCTTCTCAGTTTCAAGGTTACCTTATTTTCAAGGTTACATTATTTTCAAGGTAACGTTAATTTTAACTATGTGAAAACTGGAACCTGTGATGAGCACTAATAAGTACACTTGGAGAACCCAAATCACCACAACACGTTGAATTTTTCTTTCTCTGAAGACGTTGACATGGTCAACGAAACGATCGTAAGGTCTCTGAAATATGTGTTGTGGTGATTTGGGTGTTCTCCAAGTGTACTAATTAATTTCAACGTCGCCTCATTTTCAAGGTTACATTCTTTTACGCTCTCCAGGATTGAAATACTATAACAATGTGTTTTGAAGATCAGACGGCAGGTTACATATACAATTACAGAACGTATTAGTTCCGTTGATTCATTGGGCAGTAAATCGCCTCTTCAAGAACGTTCAATAGTAAAAAGTCTTTAAAGATGATTGACTTAGTGACCTGCCTATGGTAGTATATCATGAATGCGTTACTTTTATTGATATTTTATATTTCGCGAAATGTTGCAGCAACAATCTCCCAACAAGAAATGTTTATAGATTGGAAAGTATTGATTGAAGTATTAATCGACTTGAGCGACACCCCAATCGTTTATCACTAGAGGGAAAAGTGCAACGAAGGATTATATTGGAAATGATGGCTTTGTTAGAATCATTTCTTCGCGGGACTGAGTGGCATAGAGATAGGTGTCAAAAATTGAACGTTACGGTGTCTCCAGATAGATCATCAGCAGTGTGTGATGAGTGTTTCGTAGGTGCGAGCTATGTATTGTTAAGTATTGTTGATAAAGTTATGTTTTCATTTTTTTATGCACACAAAGTATGTGTTTGTATTGTAAATAGGTTAAAATCTTCCAGGGTGGAAGAATGCCCAAATCCAGTAAAGGTGAAAAGTGAGCAGACGTGTATGTTGTAAATGTAAAGTGAACTAAACGATGGTAGTATAATTGTACGTGTAATTCTATTTATATTGAAGATTAAAAAAACAGTAACTTAATTTAAGCCACCAGAGATCAGTACTAGAAAAATTGCACTTTAGTTACACATTAACCATATGACAGTATTTGCCATCTCAAAGAAACGGCTTTTATATCATAAATACACTTGTAGAACCCAAATCACCACAACATATATTTTAAAGACCTGACGATCGTTTCACTAACAAAGTTAGTGTCATCACAGGATTGAAAATTCTAAACCACTTAAAACTAAACATCGCCTTTTATACTACGTCTTAGGCAAAGAGATAAAGAGAGGCAGGAAAACCCAGGAAAATTTCATGTGTATTGTATTCTAATTGCCGGGCGAGGTTTTTGAACCCCCGTTATAACTTTACCAGCCGAGCTTTGGAATATCTTCTACGTCAAAGAGAGAGTGTACACAAAGGGTTATATATCAATTGCGGTGCTCAGTTTAAGGAATTTTTATTTTTTATTACCTTAGAAATGTACAAACTTCCGTACGCATCTAACTTCGCTGGTTGTCTGACATTTGTGATAAGTTGGAGATTCTCTTTATCTATGTGAGATTATTATCCATAATAAGTTGTGCCACGCATGACTTGTCTACACTACCGTATCTCAGCTGTGCCGGGTGCTCGTTGAATCTGGTTTCAATGGTTCTTTTCTGCCCTGATTTTACATATTTACCACATACGAGTCCAGACACTTTTACCGCAGAACTGCATTTTCGCTTTGTATGCTGGAAATTATACAGAATGCTGAGTATCTGGACCAGCCCTTTTTCACGAACGCGGCTGTTATCTTGAGGGAAGCGATTATAAATTATCATAACATCCACATTTGGGCTGATGAAAACCCACATGGCACAGTTAAAGCTTATCACTAAAAACAAATTTCTCTTAAAATGTGGGTTCGAATTTTGAGAGACCACTTAATTGGGCCACATTTTCTGCTGTCTATACCAAATGGGGATATATACAGCCACTTTCTCTAAGAAGAGCTTTCAGTACTTTTTGATGATATTCCTTCAGGTGTCACAAGAGCAATGTGGTTGGAACTCCTGTCCAGCTTCTATGTAAAAGCACGTCAATATTTAGGTGAAACATATGAAAATCGCTGAATGGGCAGGGGCGGATTCAGTTCTGGTCTACTCGGTCTCCCCACTTTAATCCTTTAGACTTGTCTACTTGGGGCCACCTAAAAACGTCGGTGTATAAGACTCAAAACTTAGAAGGCTTAAGACACCACATTACCGAATCGTGTGGTGTAGATCCAAGATTCTCTTGGAAGTTCTAATCGAATACGCAGTCATATGCACCGACGTATAGACTCTTGTACAATGCCTAAGGTGGTTAAGAACTATTATTGTTTGTATTGAATTTTCTTTAAAGAATTCACTAATGAGGAGATCGCGACGAAAAAAAATCCTCAAATGAGCGCGAACTAGGCCGCTAACCAATATCCGGGGTCAGTTTCAAATTTTAGACGTTTATATATATATATATATATATATATATATATATATATATATATATATATATATATATATATATATATATATATATATATATATATATATGAAGGAAGGTACTGGTACAGAGAAGACAACACACGTTTGCGAAGCCAGATAAATAGGCTCTACGTCTGTATTAGGTTTCTTAGTCGAAGAAAAAATTAATTATTGACATATAAAGATAATTTTATGAAAATTCGCTACCACAGCGCACTTGTCGCGTTCGGACTTTTTATCTTCACTAAGTTTAAACGTTGACTTCCAAAACGAGTTAAACCTAAAGGCTGAGTTGCAGGTTTCAATGAGAATCACTAAATATTTTAATCTTTTATAGGGTTTCATTCAAAACAGTTTCAGCATATATACAGCCGCCCAATAGAACCTCCAAATCCTCACGTTTACTATGTTTTTTAACGTAAGTATAGTCACCTTCGAAAATAACGAGAATCTGTTAGGTCAAAGCGGTGAAATTAAAATAAACCCTGGATATTGAATTCGGTGAAGAAAGCTGTTAATATTCCCGACACAGACTTTGGGATAGACCCCGCAATTAGTTTCTGGTTTGGTATTTCTTTTTCGTGTTCTCACCGCCTAGTGTTTTAATTTATCATTAAGCTATGTAGAGATTTCGAAGAACGATATAAAAGCAGTTACAAAAACTATTTCATTCTATTTGGTCTAAAAGCTGCAATTTAGTGTAAAACTCGTTTAGCAATTTTCCATGAAAGGAAGGGAAATCAGTGGTCTATATATTTAGAGTTCTTTACAGGCTGGCCGTTTTCCAAGATGATCTAGATTTTTGGTTAACTGCGGTCTATTTCCCCGGCTATGGCAAATCACCGACGCCAGGGAGAGTAGCGCCCCCTCTCCTGGAAATTTCACTTAATCCCTTTCGTTCTGTAAGAAGGGTAGGGAGCTTTAACGTGCTCAGCATCGGAAAGTACACGAGACCGGCGGCTCTTCTGAAAGGCGGGCCATATTATATTTTATGAAAGGAATTTGGTTAAACTGACGGAAAGATTTAAGTCTGAACGCAGCAAATGTGTTATGGAAGTGAACTTTCATAAAAATGTTTTTAATAGCAAATATGTTTTTAATGCAAGCGGACATCAATTTGGTTACCGATAGAACCAATATAGTGGAAACAATGCTCTATGTTTTATAAAAATAACTTATTGTTTGAAAATATACACATTTTTTTTGAAAATAAACTTAAAATGTTTCCGAGAAAACTGGTTTCCTAACCAACGAATTTTAGGTTAGTATTAAATCGAGTCTTCGAAATTTGAAGCATTTAATCAAAATTCGCTACCAAAACGCACTTATTGTGTCTCGATTTTTTTTACAAACATGCATCTTATTTCGATAAAAAATACAAAATGCAAAAATGCAATAATAGAAGGAGTGTTCGAAAAAACATTGTAGGTATCACCAACGACTTATTACGGGCCATCCTATGATTGTCAAAATAATTTTATAAGATGCAGTATGATTGTCAAAATAATTTTATAAGATGCAGTTCAAGACAATCGTATCTTCTATAATAACAGTTATATTGAGCTTTACCGTAGAAATACGTCACCTGTATATATGTAGACAAATAAAAACTGAAACAAAACCCGGATATGGATTTTAGGGAGCTTAGTTTGCACTCATTTGAAGAAATTGTTTAAAATTCAAAAGTCGCGGTCTCGTCATTAGCGAATTTTTTCTACAAAAATTAGGTAAAAATCATTGACCGTTAAACCATAAACTTAACTAAAACTACTGCCAAAGCATCAGAGAGAGGGTCTATTTGAAATGAATTTTCTGGAAATAGTTTAGTAAAATGAAGGACAATGCCGGTTGAAGCTTTAATTTAGGGTTTGTAAAACACTTTTCTTGCTACATTTTCTCTGCATTACCCTCATTCGTTTTAGGTTCTTTACCTAAATCTTGCCAATTTTGACAAATTTTTTGGAAATGCCTATAACTTTTTATCGAATTTTCATTAAGAAAAATTCGCTAATAAAGAGGTCACAATTAAAAGCTTTTAAAAAAATGTCCTTTTCAGATGAGCGCGAATAGAATATATATATATATATATATATATATATATATATATATATATATATATATATATATATATATATATATATATATATATATATATATATATATATATTGTGTGTGTGTGTATGTATGTATGTGTTTTTGTTCCTTTAACGTCGGCCTATTTCCGCGACTATGGCCAATCACCCACGCCAGGGAGCAGTTTCACCTCACTATACTATAAATTTTGCCGAACCCCTGCCTTTCTGTAAGGTGGATAGGGATCTTTAACGTGCCCCACATCGCATGGACACGGGACCGACGGCTTTACGCCCCCTCCGAAGGGCGGAACGTGCATACATTCAACTTGCTCAAATACAATGTCAGAACCTCTGTTGATGTTAATGTTACAGTTTGTACTGAAAAAGTGAAAGATCCTTCTTCCCTGGGATCGAACCCAGTACCCTTCGGTTCAGAGGTACACGCTCTTACCCCTGAACCACCGAGGTTCTATATGTGTGTATGTATCAGAGCTATAATTCAAAAAATACTAAACTGATTTCAATCAAGTTGTAAGTATCAGATTAACTGGAATGAGACTTTACATGTGGCCAAAAATATTGCAAATAAACCTATGTTGTTAATTTTAAGTAATTCGGTACACAATATTAAGAGTTTCTTCCAAGTTAAAAATAAAATGCCGAAGACATGCGTTGAAACGACTTAGTGGTTAAAGTCCAATGCCTGGCAGACAGAGTAGTTAACTGCCACGCGTAGATTGATTCATACAACAGGTATAACCATACATCAACGGTAACCAAACTATACCAGGCATAATACATACTACCCGAACCAACAATCGTGAAATCTCGGCCGCAATTATGGAAGATGACAGACGACATGAAATTAAAAATTTGCCAATTGATTGTTATTTATCTGGGCGATTCAATTAATTATTAAAATACACTATATTTGTATCTTTATTAACGGCCTCAAACACAGTTTTAGCGCAGCATAGATATATTATGCTATCGCATATAATAGCAGAAATTTAAACAAAATCAAGGCAAGTCTCTATAAAAATGATTCTAAAATAGTTTCTTTTATCTTTAAACTTAAACATAAGACGTCATATAAGACTGAAACAGTCGTAGGATGTGTTTCAATGGTAATTACACAAATTTCTAGTAATTAGTTAATTCTGTATACTTTGAATATACTATCCGAGGCATGAAGCCGATCTAGAGTATCACGCAAATAAAACATTTCTTGAAGTGTGCCTAGATAGTGCAGGGGGTACCGCGCTTGCGTCCTAAGCAGAAGCGATCGAATCCAGCTCGATGGATGTATGTTTTTCTAATGTTTTATTTTGACATTTTGACTCGCAAAATGAAGGCACTGATCAAAATGTATCAAAATGGGCCCATTATTTTTTGAGTTATCGGTGGGATATATTTGGTGATTAGGTTTGTTGCCAGGAAATTCACACTAGTTTCTTTTTTTGGAAAATTAAAAACATATCTTCGGTAGAATTTTGTACTTTTTCAAACCAAAAGTTAGTTTGATTAAATATCGTACATTGTTTCCACCATAAAGGTTACACAATCTATTAAATTGTATGTCTTTCTATAAAAAATATATTTAACATTAAAAACAGTTCTACGGAAATTCGCTACCATAACGCACTTGCTGCATCCAGACTCTTTTTATGGCTTGACTAGTCATATACGTTGTTTATTACTTAGCTAATGAATCAAGTTTGGTTTGCTTTGGTTTTTATTTGATAATAGCTTGTAATTTTGTCGCTTGATTTTTTCATCGCCCCATAAAACTACTTAAATATAGTAAATAAGACTGAGTTGGAAATTATATTTGCAGTTGTATATATGTTGGGAGTTTATCCATTAAAACTTCATACTTGAAATGATGGGGAGATAAGTTGTTAGGAGAAGTTTGCCGCTAGACACGTTCTATCTGTATATATCGACTTTCGTATCAGAAGAGAAGGTTTTCTAAAACGCATCCGGAATAGTAAAGAGACAGACTAGCCTACTCTCCAACTGACACATAATCAAGTTATAAAACTTCCATATTTCTGCAGAGTATGGGGGACCCCTTCGTGGAGCTCAGTTGTTGAATTTCAAATGATGAAACTATCTTGTCATTATTTTTCACTGAAAATATAAACTTACATACGAGGTTTGGCCATTTAACTCCCATATTCGCGTCGTAAGATAAACACATCCAAAGCAACACCAACAATGTTTTAGATTCGTTCAAAGTTTTCTCCATTTGCATTGTTACACCCTACAACATTCACAAATTTAGTAAAATAGTCGACAAAGGTGCCTGGAGAATTTTTTGCCTGATATTTCTACGTCCCGAAATCATTCGCTTTTAGGAGTTTTTACGTTAGGATACAGAAAAGTATGCTGGTGCCAAGTTAGGTAAATAGGTATATTACATTAAAATAAACGTAGCAATTAATTACAGAAATAATATAATTGTCACTTGAAACACATTCAACGACTGTTTCGATCTTAGCTGACGTCTTATGTTTGTGTTTAAGGATAAAGGAACACACTGTTTTAAAATCATTTTATGGAGACTTGACTTAATTTTGTTTACATTTCCACTACACTATGCTACACTTTCAGTATAAAACTGTATTTGGGACCGTGCATCAAGCTACAAAGATAGTGTATTATAAAAATTGAATAAACCCCTCAGTTAAAAAATAATCACTCGGCAAATTTTTAATTTCATATCGTCTGTCATTAGCGATATTTGTGACCGAGATTTTACGATCTTTGGTTCGGGTACTATGTTTTATGCATGTTATTTATTTTGTTGTTACCGTTGATGTATGGTTTACACCTGTGGTATGAATCAATCTACGCATGGCAGTTAACTGCTCTGTCTGCCAGGCATTAGACTTTAACCACTAAGCCGTTTCAATGCATGTCTGTAAGATTTTATTTTTAATTTGGAAAAAATCTAAATATTGTGAACCAAATTATTACAACATAGGTTTATTTACACCATTTCTAGCTACAAGTAAATTCTCGTTCCAGTTACTCTAATAAATATAAAAATATAGCGTTTTTAATAATATTTTTGTAAATTTGGGGGGGGGGTATGTCCGTAGTAGTTCATTTACGAACTCATTAATACAATGAAGTTATGTGCCAAGTTTCGTTTAAATCAGTTGAGTATTTTTTGAGTTATCGCATTTATTTTTCTATAAAATTCGCTAAAAATTGTAGGCTATCAAACCATAAACTCCAAAACTACTGCCAAAGCATCAGAGCTATTTCAAATGATTTTTTTTGCAGATATGTTAGTAAAATGAAAGAAAATGACGGTTGAACATGAAACTTAGGACACTGTAGAACACACTTGCGACATTTTCTCTACATAACAACAAAACCATAAAGTTTTTAAAGTAATTTTTCCGATATTTCTTGACCTTGTTGCGCCCAAAAACTTAGTCTTTGTCTGTAATATAAAACAGATTTTGCTTTCCACATAAAATATTTTGGTTTTTTGCGTTGCTCTAGCGACCAGTGTCACCCAATTTTCTTTTCTTTAAATGCCTATTCGTTTTAGTGAATTTTCTTAAAAAAAATTCACTAATGAGGAGATCCCGACTTTTGAATTTTGAAAAAATTTCTTTAAATGAGCGCTAATTAGGCCCCCCGGAAAACATATCCGGGGTCAGTTTCAATTTTTATATGTTTATATATATATATATATATATATATATATATATATATATATATATATATATATATATATATATATATATATATATTATATATATATATATATATATATATATATATATATATATATATATATATATATATATATATATATATATATATATATATGTATCACACCGATAACTCAAAAACTAATGGGCCGATTTTGATTAAATTTGGTGAAAAAATTCCTTTTGAAAATGGCTTGGATGAGTTCGTTAAGCAGGAAAATCTGCCTAGGTTTTGCCGGAAAATTTTGTGTTTTCTTTCGAAAAAAATTTATATCTTGTCGAATTTTCGTAAAAAATCAATAAAGCTCAATATATCCGTTATTATATAAGATATGAAAAAAATTTGTATATATTAATTATAGGGTGTCTTGAGCTACATCTTAAAATAATATTTCTACAATCACAGGGTGGCCCATAAGTCGTTGGTGATACAAATTTCTTTTTTTTTAATCAAACACGCCTTATGTTATTGCATTTTTGCATTTTCCATCGAGATATAATGCATGTTTGTAAGAAAAGAAATTCTAGACGCAGCAAGTGCGTTATGGTAGCGAATTTTGATCAAATGTGTCATATTTGAACAGTTCAATTTGCTATTAACCTATAAGATTGACCAAGAAACGTGTTTTTTCGGGAACACTTTAAGTTTACTTTTGTAAATTTTTGTACATTTTCACACAATAAAGTTATTTTGATGAAACATGGGACATTGTTTTTACTATATAGGTTATACTGGTAACCAAATTTGATGCCTGCTTTTTTTAAAAAAATACACATATTTGTTATTAAAAACATTTTTATGAAAATTCACTACCATAACGCACTTGCTGCGTCCCGAGCTTTTTTTTCTTTTAACCTAGAGTTCTAAATTTTGGTACATAGTATATCGTTTGTAAAGTAAATCTGCGTGTCAAATTTGGTTGCCATAGCTTTGAAGGCAACTCAAGAGTTTCCATATAAAAATTTTTAAACTCACCCCGGATATGTGTCATTTGAAGAAATCTTGCAATGTCTGGATCTCCTCATTAGTGAATTTTTTTACGAAAATTCACCAGAAAAATGAATCAAATTTTTATGAACATTTTCTATCATAAGGCACATGCTGGGTAAGAGTTTTTTGTCTGTTACTTTGTCGTAACGAAACATTTTGTAGAAAACGTTTATTCAACGATGTAAGGCATATACATGGGCAGATGTGCGGAAAATGTATCTTATTCACTCTGCGGGTGAAGATCATGGCTGGTGAGCACAATGCCAAGTATTAAATGTTTGTTATACGACCTGGATGTGAAGACGGTCGTTTCTGAATACGTCGTTTTCAAACTAAATGGTCTAAGCATTCAAATTTACGAATAAATTCTGTATTCTAAAGTCGCCCGTCAAAAGATTCGCGCACACATCAAATCCTATATTTAGAGCTGGCATAAAGATTGCACAACTACCCTGTGGAAAGTAAACATTTTTATGACCTGACGTTTGCTAGATTTAAGTAACGAAATGCAACGTGTTCACAAAGAGTATATACGTCTTTGATGTGTCAGCGTTCTGATACTTGGAGGTAATTCGAATATGATTTAAGACCTGAAGTAAATAAAAACGGGGATACGGAATTCATGAACTAGTCAGTTTTACATATACGAGTAAAGTAAATACTTAAACTGCATGTTACTGTTTTACGACCCAAACTTGATAACTGATATATTCAGTGGTTCGCCATTGCCTTCCGAGGGCATTAAACAACACACGGTGTTTCCAGGTCGCCACTCATCCCACTGTAACGCCTTACACGTTTCTATCTATTTGTCACTGTTATATTGTCAACCATAGAAATAATTTCTTTCTATGATGTCACAACTTCTGTCCATCGAATAACTGAATACTCTGTGGCTTAATACAGAAATTGTAAAATCTAAAAATTAACGTCATTCTACCTTCTACTATTCAAAGAATAAGAGGTCATAGAACCGACAGCTACATATACGACGAAAAATTCACGAGGTTTCTATTTTCTCGCATTTAAATTAAAACTATAACGGCTAGTGTGCAGAACGAGCAGAATGATACCCCAGGCTTAATAATAATACTGTAGTTCCATTCAGAACATCTCGTTCAGAACAAGAGGGCAAATGTCACCACCCCCTTGACTGGAAACACCGTTCAGAGCATACACAAAAACATTCAGAGCAAGGCGGCAAATATCACCAGCCCCGTAGAAGAAAGCCATTTAAGGTTAGAGCCCAGGAAGCTACAGAAAACCTTCAGTTCTACAGGGCAGTGCCCAGCTGCGCCCATATCGTCTTGAGAAGTTTTACCATCTCTAAGTGGTCATTTTATTCTGGAAATGAAGCCCTGTCAGATCCCCTAAATGGCAACACCCAACGTTAATTAAAATCGGCTTCATTTCCTTGTTTTTCTTCAATTTATATTTTAATTCATATTGCAATTTACATTTCACTTTATAGCCTAATTTATTTAAAGTAATAATTACAATTTCCACAGTCTGTCATCAAGTATCATTTCGCTTTATTAAATAATTACATTGTCATTGTTCAGTATTTTATTTTACAATAAATGATGTAAACCATATCTCTCTGTAAGGCTAGATGCATTCTCGCTACAATTAGAACCGTAGACCGGTTTCGCTCTCATGAGAGCTCTTCAGTACGGCATACTAATTGTAGCAAAAATGCATCTAAAATAATACGGCTATAGTATAGCCAGCCTTTCAACACTAAGTGAGTGGTGGACGTGCCGCCACCTAGTTGCGGAACCAAGTAGTATGTTGTCACGCCAGCTCCAAATAACACAGTGTTAAAAAATAGAGACTGTATACAACTAACTAACAATTTAGAAAATTGTCCGTCCTGGCCCATTTCTACCCCAGTATAGGGACAAAATATGTAAGGCTAGATGCATTCTCGCAACAATAAGAACCATATACCGGTTTCGCTCTCATTAGAGCTCTTCAGTACGGCATACTAATTGTAGCAAAAATGCATCAAAAATAATACGGCTATAGTATAGCCAGTCTGTCAACACTAAGTGAGTGGTAGACGTGCCCCCACCTAGTTGCGGAACCAAGTAGTATGTTGTCACGCCAACCCCAAATAACACAAAGTGTTAAAAAATAGAGACTGTATACAACTAACAAATAATTTAGAAAATTGTCAGCCCTGGCCCATTTCTACCCTAATATAAGGACAAATTATGTAAGGCTAGATGCATTCTCGCAACAATTAGAACCGTATACCGGTTTCGCTCTCATTTGAGTTCTTCAGTACGGCATACTAATTGTAGCAAAAATGTATATAAAATAATACGGCTACAGTATTATGGAGCTGGCCTGACAACATACTACTTGGTTCCGCAACTAGGTGGCGGCACGTCCAACACTTTCTTAGTGTTGAAAGGCTGGCTATAGTATAGCCGTATTATTTTAGATGCATTTTTGCTACAATTAGTATGCCGTACTTGAAGAGCTCTAATGAGAGCGAAACCGGTCTACGGTTCTAATTGTTGCGAGAATGCATCTACCCTTACATACTTTGTCCCTATATTGGGGTAGAAATGGGTCAGGGCTGACAAATTTCTAAATTGTTAGTTGTATACAGTCTCTATTTTTTAACACTTTGTGTTATTTGTAGCTGGCGTGACAACATACTACTTGGTTCCGCAACTAGGTGGCGGCACGTCCACCACTTACTTAGTGTCCATATATCTCTCTTTTCCTTTTTTTTTTCAGTGCTACCCCACATACAGACCCCACGCCCTACTTAATTTATATCTCATGCTCTTACGGTATCTAGATATAGACAAAGATAAGGGATGCTACCACATGTAAAAACAATATTTGTTACGTTGTTTGTATAAAGACCAGTAGGCGGTCACGTGTTGTGTATATATCTTTCTGCCGATTTTAGTGACCCACTTCAACCGAGGTATACAGCAGAAAGAATGCCACAATCGGTTGTTTTTTACCGCCCGTGTAGTCTCTCATTGTTACTTCACTGCTGACGTGATGCCTCTGGATCGTGCGAACTTGTTATATATATATATATATATATATATATATATATATATATATATATATATATATATATATATATATATATATATATAACCGCCAAAGAAAAGTCACTTTTGGCACCATATAAAATTAAACATTATGGTGCAAATTTGGGCTCTTTGAGAAGAATTGTAGTTTAGTTGGCATTATTAGGGAGTGGAGAGTAATGGTAATGGAAGGCAATGGTTGAAGCATAAGGAAAAAAGAATTAGTAAAGCAAAAAGTATCCATAATTTGGTATGTCAAAATTTGAAGTTCTCTGAATTTGGTGTAGAAGTGTCAAATCTATTTGGCTGTAACCTTATAAATTTTGTAATGATACAACACAAGTCTAAGACTTCTTGTATTAACATACTGTATGATTTTTGTCAATAACCTATAACAACTCTGTAGCGCGTGTTAAATGAATGCATCATTGTTTACACGCGTTTGTCGACAACAATTCTTTTATTGGAGAATTTATCGGAGAGTTACTGTATTCTACCACTCCGGTGGTTTATTTGGATATACGTAAGAAATTTTAATGATTATATTTGTAGATCCCAAGTACGACTGATAATAGCGAATTTTCTTTAAAAAATTATAATCCTTGTCGAATCATTTTACGACCCAATTTTGTAGGCGCAACAAATTTCTAAATTTACTATTTTTGATACTAGTTTAATAGAAACCTAGTTTTTAAAGTTTGAAAAAGTATTATGAAAATGTGCTACCATCACGGGCTTGCTACGTCCGCACTCTTAATGCTGGTTATATGGTTGGTCTGTTTATCAATTTATTGTCCGAATAGACTTTTTTAAATTTATTTTTTCAAATGAAAAAAAAAAGTATTGGACTCTTAACTCACAAACACCAAAGCTCAAGCGACTACCAAATCACCAGAAAAAGGGTATGTGATTGTAAATCATTCAGTAAAATGAAGAACAATAGCCGCTGAAGCAGAAACCTAAGGCTTTGCAAAATATGCTTCTTAACACATTTATTCCACATAACCTGCATTCGTTGTAGAATCTTTTCTCAAAAGTCGTCAATTTTGACGTTTCAATGGTAGTGCCGACACGTTGTTGGTCACGTTGCGATAATAGTACAAACTTCACACGTAGGCCAGAATCGGTGACAAGTTCTTGAACACTTTTGTTGATCAGTAAGTGTTATTAATCAGGTCACTGCCCTTTTGCGAGGGCTAGGTATTTATCTTTGTTCGTTGAACGTGAAAACATCACTAAACTATAACTATAGTGGGTTGCTAACTAAATTACGCAAGAAAATTGTAAAAAAAAAAAAACGCCGCGAAAAACAGGTAACAGGTGTGCTCTTTTAGAAACAAGAGGTCCCTGCCCATAAGTCATTTACTGCACTGCAAACAATAAATAAAAATGGATTTGAATTAGGTGACCATCCGTTCTATTACCACCATAAGGTACTTGCTGCGTCCAGAGTTCTTTTTTTTATATTAGAATTTACTAGTGGGCGCATGGATCTCCATTTGAACATGGATCCACCTTTGCGAAAGTATCAACCTTTTCACATGTATCTACCTTTCCGCATGAACCCACCTTTGCGAAAAAATCTGCCGTTGCGCATGAATCCAACTTTGACCATGGAACTACCTTTGCGCATCGATCTACCTTTTCACACGGATCTACGTTTCCGCAAGGATCAACCTTTTCGCATGGATCCACCTTTGCGAAAAAGCCACCGTTTCGCATGAATCCAACTTTGCCCATGGAACTACCTTTGCGCATCGATCTACCTTTTCACACGGATCTACGTTTCCGCAAGGATCAACCTTTTCGCATGGATCCACCTTTGCGAAAAAGCCACCGTTTCGCATGAATCTAACTTTGCCCATGGAACTACCTTTGCGCATCGATCTACCTTTTCACACGGATCTACGTTTCCGCAAGGATCAACCTTTTCGCATGGATCCACCTTTGCGAAAAAGCCACCGTTTCGCATGAATCCAACTTTGCCCATGGAACTACCTTTGCGCATCGATCTACCTTTTCACACGGATCTACGTTTCCGCAAGGATCAACCTTTTCGCATGGATCCACCTTTGCGAAAAAGCCACCGTTTCGCATGAATCCAACTTTGCCCATGGAACTACCTTTGCGCATCGATCTACCTTTTCACACGGATCTACGTTTCCGCAAGGATCAACCTTTTCGCATGGATCCACCTTTACGTGACGCACTTGCTGCGTCAGTATTTCTGCCATAATATGCATTAAATATATTATTGTTCATTGCCGTGAGGCACTTTCTGCGTCGACAGATTATGCTTTTCGTAAATTTTCCGTTTTATTTGTAAATGTTACCATACTCCCTACCATAACGCTTTTTCTACGTCAGTACTATTTCCATAATATGTATTAATTACATAATTGTTCATTGTCGTAACGCACATTATTTAAAATTGCGTTGACCAACTGTTCGTACCGGATGACCAGTTTCATCAGCTTAAACGAATTATCTTTGCAACTCGAAAAAAAAACGAACTGCATTTCGGAATAAACCTTCCAAATTGGCATTAAATAACAAAATTAGGCGATTGAAAATTAAAAGCAGTGGCCGCCGCGTATATAGAGTTCAATAAAGATTCGATTTATAGCCATATCTGCGGTTACACAATTACATGCATTCATTAGAAGGTATACATACCTACCACTAAAAAAAAAGGGACAGGTCACTTAAAAAGAAATTTTAAAGCATTTTCCAATTAAAATTAACTTTAAAGACTTATGCCTAGTTTCACAAAGCTCGATTAAATATTTAAGAGCCGGTTAGTTAATCAAGGCTTCAAATGACCAATGACAGGTTATGATTGCGGTTTTTGCCATGACAACCAAATATTTTGAAGCTGTGATTGGTTTTATTAAGCCTTGATTAACTAACCGACCGTTAAATGTTTAATAGAGCTTTGTGAAACTGGGCATTAATGTAATGATATAAATAGATAATATAAACGTTTAAAAAAAACCCAGTTAGAATTAAATCATATATGGCAAAGCTGTAAAAATTGCAGATAAACGGTTACACAAAATTACTATGTATACATGGGAGAATTAAAATGAATTACTATCACACAACTTGTTAAACTATACAGGGTGGCGCATTGAAAACGAAACAGACCGATTTGCGTCCAGAATTATTTTTTTTAAGAAACGCTGAATACGTCAATTTTAATATTGAGAGGGACATGTTTTGACATAAAACTCAACTTTATCACATTAACCCCTTAAGGGTGGTGATAACAATCCTTATATTTTAAATAAGGAACATGGGTCAAGTGTTACATCATTTGAAAGCTCTTTCTTTTCTGAATTCAGCACACAAATTTTTTTGGAAGTTTTATTAACTCGTTTAAAAATTATTCACAGTTCAAACTTCAAAACAAAACAAACGTTCAAAAATGTTTATTCAGTTAAGTAAGTGTTCAAATTATTGACCACCAGCTTCCATACAAAAGTACAAATTTTGTTCAAAACGAGCTCTGACATTCTGGAGCATTTGTGGAGTTATTACACGACATTCTTCAACAATGAGTCGTCGTAATTCTTCCAGAGACTCAGGTTCTGTTGCGAAAATTCTACTCTTTAAATGGCCCCATAGAAAGAAGTCTAAATGAGTTAAATCCGGTGATCTAGGAGGCCACCAATAGCACCTCTACGCCCAATCCATTGTCCTGGAAACTCTTTGTTCAAAAACTCCCTAACACGTTGTGAAACATGAGGAGGAGCTCCATCTTGTTGAAACACGAATTGATTTTCTTGATAGCGATTATCATTTTCAACAATGTCAATTACTAGAGGGTAAACGATATCTTTTAGTAACTCCAAATACGTTTCGCCACTTAAATTGCTATCAAGAAAGTTCCCGTTATCAGCTATTCGTGCAGTCATAACTTCACAAAACATCAGCCGCCGATCAAAATCATCTTCATTCAGTTGTTGTACAAGATGAATTTTATACGGGTGAAATTTATGATGCTTCAATATTCGCTGAATAGTTCTTCTTTTGATGTTTGAAACAGTGGCCAATTTTCTCGTGCTCAGAGTTGGGTCTGCAGCAATTTGTCCTAAAACTTCAATCTCAGTAGTCTCATTTCTAACCGGAAATTCACGTTCAGGATCCCGTTTTTTGTTGGCTTCTGAACCACTTTGTCGAAACTTTGCAGCTAACTCCAAAATGTATTTTCTGTTAACATGTCTGTTTGGATGTCGTTCATTAAACAAATTTGGGGTACGGTTGGCACAGTCATCGTATTTGAAAAAATTTCAACTCTTTCTTCTACAGAATACATCATTGTGAAATTAATTTTCGGTAGTACTATCAAGTATCAAACCGAAGGATGGACTGAAATAATATACCGCATTTCTCTCATTCCGATAAGAAATATTCTGATAGTCAATTTTTTTGTTCACAAACCAACAAAACATTGACTATCAGCACATTTCTTATCGAGAAAAGAAAGAGCTTTCAAATGATGTAACACTCGACCCATGTTCCCTATTTAAAATATAAGGGTTGTTATCACCAACCTTAAGGAGTTGATGTGACAAAGTTGAGTTTTATGTCAAAACATGTCCCCTTCAATATTAAAATTGACGTCTTTCAGCGTTTCTTAAAAAAAATTCTCTGGGCGCAAATCGGTCAGTTTCGTTTTCAATGCGCCACCTATATTATATTACATACAGAAAAAGTTTACTTACAACCGCATTAATAATCACTTGATCAATAATTACGCTCACATAAACAGTAACTTGTTGCAAAAACTATACACGATCTTCTTGTCTGAAAATGCTTTATAAGAATAATATGACATTTCTTAAATATGTGGGGGTCAGGCAATAATTAATATAAATGACATTATAGGCGACTTTAAAAATAAGTGAAAAGGATCAATTTATAAACAGTTTTTTTATTAACAGATTCAATCGATTGACCCAATCTGTGGATAAAAACGTAATCTTTAATAGTCAATAGAGGTTAATAGGGCACTATATTAATTCCGGACGAAACGTACACGTCGTGACTAGCTGACAAAGCGTGGCGAATTTTGACGTGTAAGCAAATAATTTTGAAACCCTCTCTGTCAAAAATTCCACTGACGTGATTGTTCAAGGTAGATGAATTTCACGCAAAATCAGCCGCTCACTAGAAAGTTTCTCAAGTTTGATGTTTAATCAAAATTTCCCGTCGACTTTAAAAGCATAAAAAAAGTTCGGGACGCAGCAAGTGCGTTATGGTAGTGAATTTTCATTAAATGCTTCAAACTTGGATAACTCAGTTTTCGATAAACTTAGAAAGTTGAATTTCCGTATGTAGTAAGGCCTTTCCCAAGGCACCATTTACGCCAAATGTCATTAAAATAGCTTTGTAACTTTCGGAGAAAATTTTTTTTTCAAAATCAAACTCAAAATCTGAAAAACTCACTTTTCTATAAACTATGTGGTAAGGCCTTTCCCAAGGTAACGTATTCACCAAATTTCATTATAATTGCATTGTAACTTTCGGAGAAAAAACTTTTTTTCGAAAGAAAACTCAAAATTTCCCGGAACAGCATATATATATATATATATATATATATATATATATATATATATATATATATATATATATATATATATATATATACATATAAAAATTGACACTGACCCCGGATATGGGTTCTAGGGGTCCTAATTCGAGCTCATTTGAAATTTTTTTTGCATAGTATCAGTCTCACCATCTATACCTCCCTATTAGTGAATTTTTTAAAATAAAAATTCACTAAAAACCTACCTACTCGATGTCAAATTTCCGGGGGATTCAGTTTTTGGTAATGGCGCGTTTCGTCGTGACGTATCTTTACAGGAGATAGACCCCTCACTGGAGCACGTTTTTACGTCTAAAATACAGTTTTTGTTCTTATTTCTCGGAAATTTTTTACCCCACCTTACCCCAAAAAAGTTTTGCCTCGATAAAATTCGCCCCTTTACGTATTTCTCCTGCAGCTTTCCGTTCGCCACCGGCGACGTTCTAAAAAACGGCTTCTTCGGACCCCCGTGTCAATCCTCCCTGTTCGATCGACCCCGCTCCCCCCTCAATGCCAGCATCCGTCATGTCCGCTCACTTTTTAAATCATCGAAATATAAGAATTTTCAACTACATTATCCACCTTCATCTGTTTACTGTCAAAATCTGATGCTTTTTTTCCTTGCTGCTTTAGTAATACAAATTATCCAATCAGCTTCACACTTAAAAACAAATGCGTACCGCACATAATAAAAATTTGTTATAAGCTTCATATTCTGTATGTTTATGTAGTAATGTTTACATGACGTTGACCTATTTTAAAGTACCTCTCGCAGCAGGGTTTATGTAGCTATATCTGCAGCATAATAACATAGAATGATATAACTGCTGCTCTATCCCAGCTTTGTTTGTGTATTTAGTAAACTTGAAACTGCGTGGTGTTTTTGTTTACAAACCAGATTTACCCACAATCATTATCATATCAGTTTCCAACTACCAACGGCATTAATGCACTATATAATTAACTATAAATACGATGTATGTTTCTATTGCATTACACTTTAAGAGCCTCGATGGTTAACTGGTAAGAACGTGTGCCTCTAAACCGAAGGGGTTCGGTCCTGGGGCTCTCCTTTCACTTTGTACACTATTAGTATGGTATATTATTAAAACTAACTCTTTAAATTTAAATGGTCTTGCGAGACCGGTTTTAGAGGTCCCAGTTAGCGATTATTTGAAGTTTCTATTTTTTACGGATCTAGAAGATTATAATTTAGTAGAGATATATGTGCTACAAGTCTCTTTAAAAAAAATTTGTTACAAATTTCAATACCAATATGTGTGCGTGTTGCATCATGGGATGGTTTTGAATGTTTCATTGTCAACCACAGACTTTCATTACCAATATGGTTCAGCAACCTACTTACTTTCCTCGCATCCCAACACACTGCTCAAATCCCTTGGATCTCCTTCCTACTACAAAACCTGAATGCGATAAGACATCAGTCACCGCCCTCCTTGGTCTCTCAGACAACGGCATGGTCACTGCTTCCTGCGTAATGCAACCCGAGGTCACACAGTCATCACACCCACGTATCGTTTGGCACTACAACTCTGCAAACTGGGACGAAATCCGGGATTACTTTTCCTCATTTCCATGGGCGTCTGTCTCTCATCCTGACCCCTCTGATATCTCACAAAACGTCACCGAAATCACCCAAGCTGGCATGAAATTATTTATTCCACGTACACAGAAATCCTCTTCAGCCACTCAAGAGCCCTGGTTCTCTAAATCATGTGACAAGGCCAGACTTGAAAAGGTCAAAGCTCACAAAACGCTTCTACATAATCCCAGTGAAGAAAACCGTCAAGCATTTAACGACGCAAGAAAACGCTATGTCCGCATTCTTTCTGAGGCAAAAAAATAATCGTTTAATAACCACATCAAAAACAAAGTCCTCTCAAGCTCCAACGGCAGCAAACCCTTCTCGACTCTTGCCAAATCTATTAGGAATAATTTCTGCAAGAGCAGGTTCCCACCTTTTGTTTCAGGGAATGAAATTGTTTCTACTGCCCTGGGCAAGGTTGCCCTTTTAGCCTCGTTGTCCCCAATCCGCGCATAAAGTGACGCATATCATTTTCAAAACTAAAAAGGTACGAAAGATACTATCTTCTCTTAATACCAGGAAAGCCTCTGACGTTGACGAGATCCCAACAATTGTTCTGAAAAAATGCGAACCAGAACTTGCTCCTGTCCTGACTCATCTGTTTCAGACATCTTACAATAGAGGGATATTCCCTAGTAACTGGACAACTGCTCGAGTACAAACCGTCCCCAAGAAAGGACCCAAAACGCTTCCTAGCAACTACAGGCCTATTTCTCTCCTTTCAGTCGTCTCTAAAGTAATGGAAAAGTATATAAACACCAAATTACTAAAATTTCTTGAAAAACACAGTCCCATCCACGACAGACAGTATGGATTTCGTCAGCGCAGATCAACTGCCGACCCCCTTTCCTTTGTCACCCATCTCTGGAGCAAGTCTATGGAACTCCACAGTGAATCCCAGATTGTCGCTCTGGACATATACAAAGCATTCGACCAGGTCTGGCACGCAGCGCTGCTTAATAAACTTCCGGATTATGGCCTAACACCAAAACTCTGTACCTGGACATCAAATTTCCACTCCAACCAGAGCATTTCTGTTGTCGTGGATGGCCATTCCTCTAAACTGTATCCAGTTAATGCAGGAGTCCCTCAAGCTTCAGCTTTATCCCCTACCTTGTTTCTTCTCCACATCAATGATTCATCAAAAATTCTCTACCATAATGTATTTCCTGCACACAGACCTTTTCCAACACTTATTTACTGTTGCTGTATCCACACTTTTTGAAAATCATGAAATATTGTAGCTCTCTATGTAAGACTGACAAAAAAGGCAACCTAACTTTCATCGACAAGTACAGTTTGAGAACCCAAATCACAGATGTTAAAAGACCTGACGATCGTTTCACTAACTAAGTTAGCGTCATCAGAGGATAAAGAATTATGAGAGAATTTTCATCCTCTGATGACGCTAACTTGGTTAGTGAAACGATCGTCAGGTCGATCGTATCCATACTTTTTGAAAATGAAATAAATAAATATAAACAATAGAAAATTTTGAAATTAACATTTTAATAAGTTACGCTGACCATCTGTTTATAGGTATACTTTAAACTACTGCATCATATTATCTAGTTTCATTTACCTCAAATTTTCCATATACGACATGAAGAGTAAATAAAAACTAAAAGTAAACAATAAGCACCTTATTTTAAGATTATAAGGTATTAGCGGCACCGGAGTCTATTTCGATAATTGGTGTTGTGAGATTTAACTAGGGGAGCGAGATGGCTTTTAATTACCCTGAAGAATAGGAAGGTCAATATTTATAGATAACAAAACATAGTTAGAGATTGCCTTTAAACAAATTGAATCACTTTCATTACAATTTTTACTTATTACTATATATTTTTCTGATATGTTGAGTCGTTTATCTTGAGAGTTTTGGCAAATGGCAACCCCGCTGATTGTTTATTGTGACATATTTTTGTGGCCTGTTCGTTTGAGGTTTGATTTGGAGCATTTGTTTGCAATAGCAGCGTAACCCTGATATATCTGTCTGACCTTGTATATCATTATAGGTATCTATTCAGAGGTAATTTAAGGTTATATCGTAAATTATTTATGTTTATTAGTTCAAATTTGGCAGAGACGACCACTTATAGGATATCTACATGCGTGGAAAGTTTTAGTTTCATACTTCTAGTAATTTAAAAGAGATTGCGTTTTCAAACAGTTTTTCGCATTTTTTCTAAAAGTATTTGACTGTCAAAAGTGTCTCACGAACTCATCCAAGCTATTAAAAAAATGAAGGAAATTGTCAAATTTAGTTACGATAGGTGAAGTATTTATTTTTTGAGTTATCGGTTGGATACATACATACATACAAGATGAAGATGGCCCATATGCACAGAATTACGCCATACCAAGAAATGACAGAATTCGACCGGGCCGATTGAATATAAGAGAGGGACAGTGTCACATTTGACTATAAGAATTAAGTTTATGGACTTTGTTATTTCTATGGTCGGTTGTAGTGTGTTGGTAACAGCGAACACTCTGGAATGATATTTCTAGAAGGGACCAGAAGTGACAGGTGTAGAAGAGTGTAGAATGTCTAGAATCTCTATGGACATTATAAAAAGGCGAGCAGTACACAGAGTAAGTTAGTTCAGTATTGAGCTGGTGTGGTGCAAAATCTATAAAGTAATAAGTTTTACAGATCTTGAGTGTGGTGCACAAAAAGTGATCATAGAGTATTAAGCGAGTCAGCAGTAAGTGTTGTTGTATCAGAAGCGATCATAGAAGGCGAATAGTGGAATATAGTTCTATGGACATTTAGTAATAGAGATAAATATTTTAGTTGATACTGGTGTTGGAAAATAGTTGGTTATAATAAATTAGTAGTTTCAAAAAGCTGTGTTTTGTTAGTCAACAAATCCAGAACCCCGTAGAACGTAACAATATATATATATATATATATATATATATATATATATATATATATATATATATATATATAAGCTTTCTAACTGACCTTCGATATGGGTTCTAGGGGTTATAGGGGTCCTAGTTCGCACTCATTTCAAGAAATTTTCCAAAAATCCTACCATCGATACCTCTCTATTAGTGAATATTCACTATTATAAACACGTACTTACGCTAATTATTCGAAATCTATATTTTTACTTTTTTAAACACATACAAAAGAACATCACAACAATCGACTGAAAATCATATAAAACTACGACACGAAATTTAGGAACATAAACCATAAGCATAATACTTTTCAGATATGCCACGATACTTTTACTGTTAAGCTTTACATACAGAATGTTGGAGGAGAATTTTATCAAAATGGCGAAATAAACTTTACCCCATAATTTGCAATGATACTCATTTGTATAAATAAATGAATATAAGACGGTTTGATACTTCTGCGACAGTTTATGATGTTGGTCTCTTCTCAAAGGCTAGTGCGGAAATACACTGTAACAAAGTTGTTTAGTTTTGTAAACAAAAAAAGCTATAAACTGCATCAATCTGACGATTGTAAGGAATGTATTTTCTCACCCTGCTCATAAGGCTATTTTATTATGAAAATTCTCTATAGGTTTTATATAGACTCGTATTATGTGAACAGGTTTCACGTTAACTTTTACATATATAGCACCATTAAATTAAAAGTGTAGGCATCTGGCCCATCGTCGCTTGTTTAAAATCTTAGCTGGACATAAGGGGAGGTTTAAGTGCGAGATATCTCATCTCGAGTCAACGTTAGGGGAGATTGCTTATCGGGTATATGGTTCATCTAAAGAAGCCATTAGCCATTGTATCGTTTAACGTGTTGGTTGCAGTAGAAAATTTTGTGTGGTGTTTATTGTTTTCTGTAAATTTACAGTGCACGTTATATATACATTTATTCAGGTGAGTGAATGCTCATTGGACATGTCTCGTTGTTTGCTTATTTTACCTGTTCTTATTTGTTTGAGTTATATATTGAGGAGCAATTTCAATAGGTATATGATTCAGGCTGGTTTTAGCAAATCATTTTAATAACTAGTTTATATGAAATAAATTGTAGCTAGAGTTTAAAGTCAGTTTATTATTTATACGAGTATAGGTTTTGGATTGAGAAGTAATTATCATATTCAAATAAAGGAGCCTTAGGAAATAATCTGAGAAATAGCTGTTATATTACGTTTATTATTTATACGAGGGCAAGTTATAAATTCAGAAGTAATTATCATATTCAAATAAAGGAGCCTTAGGAAATAATTTGAGAAATAGCTGTTAGATTACGTTTATTATTTATACGAGGGTAGTTATAAATTGAGAAGTAATTATCATATTCAAATAAAGGAGCTTTAGGAAATAATTTGAGAAATAGCTAAGTTAGAATACGTTTATGATTTATACGAGGGCAAGTTATAAATTCAGAAGTAATTATCATATTCAAATAAAGGGGCTTTATGAAATAATTTAGGTATTAGCCACGTTTACATAAGGGTTGTTACTTATACGAGGTTAAGTCAATATTCATAAATTAAGTAAGAGTTGAATTATGTCAGTTTGTTTAGAGTAAATAAAGTAGAGTCTGTTTGAAAGTAAATTGATGCTAGTTTGGAAGGTGTGTGGGACACCTTCGCTGTTTGCTCACCCAGTAGGGCGTCATACTGGTAGAGGCGTAGGGTTTAGGCCCAGGTTACGTAACCGCAACACGGTTGTTTTGTTTGCATCGATGGATTTCGGTAGGGGTACAGCTGAGCTCGCTCTAGGTATCCATTGCACCTACTCCCGTCGATAGCTGGATATTGGAGAGGACACATCGTTGAGGGTGCTCCGATGCGTCCATTGCACTTCTCAGTATTCACGGTGGTACCGTTGTTGCATTTTGGTCGATCTGGTAGCTTGACCGAGACACTGTGGTCAGTTCACCCGTTGGTCTCATTGCACGTGTCAGTCCCAGTGTAGGAGTTGGGCTACTTGGAGAAGGGTACACCCTGGAGTGTGCATCGTGTGCCCATTGCACTTCTCGGTATCCAACTCTGACAGTTGCGAGCACTCTAGGTGAGGCATTGAACTGTGCCTCATTGCACACCTGGAAGCCGGCACTGACCTGGTGTCGGGTACAGTACCCAAACAAACACACAAGCTAAACTATTGGTTAAGTTATTATTATTATTATTTATGTAATTATTATTATTTGAGTAATTATATTTGAGTAACTATCGTGTGAGTAACTACTTGAATAATTATTGCCTGAGTAATTATTGTTTGAGAACCTAATGGTTGAGCATTTAGAGACATTGTTGAGAAGCAGTTCTGAGGCACTGATGTGCGCTGTTGAGAGAGTATTATGTGGCTCAGTGGAGCCTTGAGTAGGAACTGCTGTTAATGTTGGAGTTGCTCAGTGGAGCCTTGAGTAGGAACTGCTGTTAATGTTGGAGTTGCTCACTGGAGCGTTTTGTCGAAACTGCTCTTAATGTTAGGTTGCTCAGTGGAGTTTTGAGTATAATAGTTATTGATTATGAGTCGCTCGGTGGAGCGTGTAATTGGTAAATGATTGATAAATTAATAATTGAATGCTCCTCGTATATATGTTAGGTAGTGCTTTAGATAGGCAACGGTGTGTTCAGGTATATTTTTAATTACAGGTTAGTGATGTTGTTACTGGACACATTTGGCACCCGCTCGCCCGACTCATTACGCCCGTACATTAAGGCTTCGCCATCATTCTGACAAGTAATAAACCTTTTGCCTTTTGCATGATTACTCTTAAGTAGATAACACAACTGCTAAGTAATATATCGACTGGTGATTGATTGTTGAGCTATGTAATTATATTATGTGACCGTTAGTCGATTGTTATTATTATAATAGGTTACTTATATTGTTTACTAAGAGGGTTGTAACCTTGTGTCATCGAAGGGTTGCGTTCGATATTATTCAATATATATATATATATATATATATATATATATATATATATATATATATATATATATATATATATATATATATATATATTGTGCCAAAAAAAAAACGTGACCCTTACAGCTTCAGAAGTGGGATCTGAATCGAAAATCTGATTTAAGTATCTGAAGCAAGTTTTGAGTTTGAGATACAAAAGTAGTTGTGTTATTACTTTACTGAGTCAGTGGCGTAGCCGGGTGTCCAAAATAAGAAACAATATATGTTTGACTGTGGTTTTGAATTTGGCTATGCCCTATGTGCAAATATATCTATCCTTGCCGTTATGTGTTGACTATACAGTTACTTGTGCAGGTATTATGTGTAGTTATTTGTGTTTTATATTTTATAAATACCATGTACGTGCAACTGAGACGTGTGTATCATATTCTGTGAAACACCTTCCTATTTGAGTTACATGCCTTGATGGCTCAAAGGCTCAGCAAAATATCAGAGGTCGCCAAGAGGCTTGAATTCGGTGGTCACTGTTAAGATATACAAAGAGCAGCTTAGTGGACAAAGTTTGGACATTTTAAAGGGGGGTAAGTTTACCCTTAGCAAATTGGGAAGATGAGTTAAAGTCGGACTGCCTTGAGGGCGGGCTTGTCTCAGGTTGTGTGCCAATTGGGTGCCTGCTTAGCGTTAGGCTTTTGCTAGCTAAAGTACATATTAGTAAGGACATGACCAGATAGTCGTGGCCCATTGCACTCCCTAGTATTCACAGGAGTTATAACCATATGTGAGACTGAAGAAAAAGAAAATGACATTAAACAGGGTTGTTTTGACAGCTTAATGATTTGAGGATTTTTACAAGATTATGTTAATACAAGCACAGGCACAGCATCTTTGTAAGGCATAATGTATAAATGTTGACCACTGCTAAACGAGTAGAAGTGGTGATGGCTACATTTTGGATAACCTTATCAATTAAAATATGTTTGGAAAGTATTGTCAATTGAATTCCAGCGGAAAAGCATGACTGTTGGATATAATGACCAGTTAGTAATATCTGATGATATGTCTAGGTTGACGAGATGTCTTAGAAACCAAACAAGTCTGTTAATTTGAGACTATGCAGTTTAGTTTGAAGAAATGTAAAATGAGTTCTATACCTATTGTAATATTAATCTTTGTACTGATGGTAATCTTGTGTAATTAAAGCTTGAAGTTAGAGCGACAAACAGGTGTTGCTTACAAATTGTGTATTCTTGTTGTGTTGCATATTTGGTTATTGACTGAAGTGTGTAAAGGTTTGAGTTGAAACCCTGTGGTGTGATATGAAAGTTACTAGTGAACCATATATACCAGGACTGTTCAAAAATTAAGACGGGCTATCAGAAAATCAAAATTTAAAAAAGAAAATTCTTCCAAATGCAGGCTTCTCAATAGCTTAGTAAGCAAATATGAAACCTGTATAGCTGAGTATACAGCAGAAATATTTAAAGCTTAAGACAAACTTAATTGATAGACGAAGTCTGTCACAAAGCACGCAGTGCGGTTATGTGTGTTAAATTACACTGACGTTGCAGACATTTTACAGCTTTAAGCAAATAAAATATTACAGACTGTTTATCTTTAGGTTAGACAAACGTCATTTGGGATGCTAAATACTACACGTGCAAGCCTGGGAGTTAGATTGTAACGAAGGTTTCAATGAAGTAATGAGATTACTTTACAAATCAACTTTGTGATACTGCCATACTGAAATAGTGTGAGGAAAATAAGTAGTTGATAGAAATGATTGCCTCGAAATAGCCGCAGCATCAATAACTAAAGCTTGCACTACAGTAAAATTTGAAGCATAATTCTCTGGAGTACCTAGTAAGATGTTATAGCATGAAGTTGTTGACACTAAGATTTTATGCCATACAAGCCGCAAGTAAGCAGCAAGGTTTTCTCTGAAGGCGTTCTTTGACATAGAACTTGGTTGATTTAGTAGATTTTGCTAGTTTGAGATTTCTTCAGGAGGTGGAGAACAGCTTATTCAACAAAATAGATCCGTCACGTATGCAGTGTCGAACTGTCAATGACGTTTAAATCAGTGGCGTCACAAAAAAAGTCAGAGCTTTTATCTCTTTTTAAAAGGAGACACACAAGTATGTAGGTTCAGCTAAACCATCTCGATCATCTGACTGAGTCCAACTTTGAATAAAGTTGATTAAACTAGATGTTGAGTTAGCCGGATTAAGTTCTACAGTGAATAGTGGTTTATGTAAAACTATCGGCGAAGCACCAAGTCAGCTACGTACTACGATTTCTTCGTTGAAGTTGCATGAAGAAGGAAAGCTACAGCAAATATGACAGTCTCTCAAGAGAAACATATGATGTGTTGAGATAAGGATACCACTGTGGTCTAAAGTTATTTGGGTTGTGTACCAGAAAGTAAACTGGAATTACCTAGTTGTGTCAAAAAATGAGCTTCTGTGGTCGATGGATTTTAGTCTGATGACCATTGTGTCACTCCAAGGCACGACAAACTTGCACCAATGCTATGGTGTTCTAGAGTTGTGGCTTACAATGATGTGAAGCTAAGGAAGACAGTAAAGGAAGTATCTGGTGATAACTAAAGTAATAGCGAAGATCATGAGGTAGATCTGTCGACACCTTTGTTGGCAGCATTAACGAGGAGTCATCTCGGGACGAGATGAAGTTCAGGATGGCCGAATGTAAGGAATGTATTTTCTCACCCTGCTCATAAGGCTATTTTATTATGAAAATTCTCTATAGGTTTTATATAGACTCGTATTATGTGAACAGGTTTCACGTTAACTTTTACATATATAGCACCATTAAATTAAAAGTGTAGGCATCTGGCCCATCGTCGCTTGTTTAAAATCTTAGCTGGACATAAGGGGAGGTTTAAGTGCGAGATATCTCATCTCGAGTCAACGTTAGGGGAGATTGCTTATCGGGTATATGGTTCATCTAAAGAAGCCATTAGCCATTGTATCGTTTAACGTGTTGGTTGCAGTAGAAAATTTTGTGTGGTGTTTATTGTTTTCTGTAAATTTACAGTGCACGTTATATATACATTTATTCAGGTGAGTGAATGCTCATTGGACATGTCTCGTTGTTTGCTTATTTTACCTGTTCTTATTTGTTTGAGTTATATATTGAGGAGCAATTTCAATAGGTATATGATTCAGGCTGGTTTTAGCAAATCATTTTAATAACTAGTTTATATGAAATAAATTGTAGCTAGAGTTTAAAGTCAGTTTATTATTTATACGAGTATAGGTTTTGGATTGAGAAGTAATTATCATATTCAAATAAAGGAGCCTTAGGAAATAATCTGAGAAATAGCTGTTATATTACGTTTATTATTTATACGAGGGCAAGTTATAAATTCAGAAGTAATTATCATATTCAAATAAAGGAGCCTTAGGAAATAATTTGAGAAATAGCTGTTAGATTACGTTTATTATTTATACGAGGGTAGTTATAAATTGAGAAGTAATTATCATATTCAAATAAAGGAGCTTTAGGAAATAATTTGAGAAATAGCTAAGTTAGAATACGTTTATGATTTATACGAGGGCAAGTTATAAATTCAGAAGTAATTATCATATTCAAATAAAGGGGCTTTATGAAATAATTTAGGTATTAGCCACGTTTACATAAGGGTTGTTACTTATACGAGGTTAAGTCAATATTCATAAATTAAGTAAGAGTTGAATTATGTCAGTTTGTTTAGAGTAAATAAAGTAGAGTCTGTTTGAAAGTAAATTGATGCTAGTTTGGAAGGTGTGTGGGACACCTTCGCTGTTTGCTCACCCAGTAGGGCGTCATACTGGTAGAGGCGTAGGGTTTAGGCCCAGGTTACGTAACCGCAACACGGTTGTTTTGTTTGCATCGATGGATTTCGGTAGGGGTACAGCTGAGCTCGCTCTAGGTATCCATTGCACCTACTCCCGTCGATAGCTGGATATTGGAGAGGACACATCGTTGAGGGTGCTCCGATGCGTCCATTGCACTTCTCAGTATTCACGGTGGTACCGTTGTTGCATTTTGGTCGATCTGGTAGCTTGACCGAGACACTGTGGTCAGTTCACCCGTTGGTCTCATTGCACGTGTCAGTCCCAGTGTAGGAGTTGGGCTACTTGGAGAAGGGTACACCCTGGAGTGTGCATCGTGTGCCCATTGCACTTCTCGGTATCCAACTCTGACAGTTGCGAGCACTCTAGGTGAGGCATTGAACTGTGCCTCATTGCACACCTGGAAGCCGGCACTGACCTGGTGTCGGGTACAGTACCCAAACAAACACACAAGCTAAACTATTGGTTAAGTTATTATTATTATTATTTATGTAATTATTATTATTTGAGTAATTATATTTGAGTAACTATCGTGTGAGTAACTACTTGAGTAATTATTGCCTGAGTAATTATTGTTTGAGAACCTAATGGTTGAGCATTTAGAGACATTGTTGAGAAGCAGTTCTGAGGCACTGATGTGCGCTGTTGAGAGAGTATTATGTGGCTCAGTGGAGCCTTGAGTAGGAACTGCTGTTAATGTTGGAGTTGCTCAGTGGAGCCTTGAGTAGGAACTGCTGTTAATGTTGGAGTTGCTCACTGGAGCGTTTTGTCGAAACTGCTCTTAATGTTAGGTTGCTCAGTGGAGTTTTGAGTATAATAGTTATTGATTATGAGTCGCTCGGTGGAGCGTGTAATTGGTAAATGATTGATAAATTAATAATTGAATGCTCCTCGTATATATGTTAGGTAGTGCTTTAGATAGGCAACGGTGTGTTCAGGTATATTTTTAATTACAGGTTAGTGATGTTGTTACTGGACACATTTGGCACCCGCTCGCCCGACTCATTACGCCCGTACATTAAGGCTTCGCCATCATTCTGACAAGTAATAAACCTTTTGCCTTTTGCATGATTACTCTTAAGTAGATAACACAACTGCTAAGTAATATATCGACTGGTGATTGATTGTTGAGCTATGTAATTATATTATGTGACCGTTAGTCGATTGTTATTATTATAATAGGTTACTTATATTGTTTACTAAGAGGGTTGTAACCTTGTGTCATCGAAGGGTTGCGTTCGATATTATTCAATATATATATATATATATATATATATATATATATATATATATATATATATATATATATATATATATATATATATATATATATATATATATATATATATATATATATATATATATATTGTGCCAAAAAAAAACGTGACCCTTACACGATATTGAATTTTCTGAACAGAAACAGTCATTGTCTAGGACGATATTGTCATCTTTCAGCGTTGAGTGCACGATACTTTCATTTAGTGCACTTTTGTTGCAACTTACTTTGAAATCGTGATTCTGCATACAGGTTGTAACGGAAGACAACAGTTTCATCATTTGCCCTAGCATAAAATACCTGTTATAAAGTATTTTTCAAAGCTTTTTGTTTTACGCTACATTTAACTTTTGAAATGCCTATCAATTTTGTTTCTGCTGATTAGACCCCCACTTACTTTGTGTGACAGGTTAACAAACGAGTCTTATATTATTTGATCACTTAATTATAAATATTTAATACGTTATTGTAAAAAACTGTTTTCGGATTATGGTGAAAAACATTGTTTGAAAATTTTCCTGCAATTTTTTTTTCGCACGTTTCGTCGAAAAGTTTTTTGTGAATAATTATATCTTGTAGGTGGGTGAATAGTTTAAAGAGGTGCGTTGGTCTGGAAAATCGGACCACTTTTTTGGGAAACATTTTAGTTTATTTTTTGAAAATTTTTGTACTTATTCAAACAATAAAAGTTATTTTCATGAAATATGGTACATTGTGTCTACTATATATGTTATACTGGTAACCAAATTGGATGCCTGCTTTCTTTAAAAAAAAGACATATTTGATATTAAAAACATTTAAATTAAAATTCACTACCAAAGCGCACTAGCTGCGTCCAGACTTTTGTATTTTAACCTAACAAATTATAATTCCGTAGCCGAAAGAGGAAACCAATTTTTTTTTACACACACCTATTTTTTTTTACGTAGATTCGAATATTATAAAAAATTCGGGACGCAGCAAGTGAGTTATAGTAGCGAATTTTCATAAAAATTGTACACTATTATTATACGGCATATTAGTAAAGTTAATACTTTAAACTTACACAGACCTTAAAGATCGATTTTAGAGGTCCTAGTACGCGCACATTTGAAGAATTCTTTCTAGTGTTACCATCGACATCTCTCTATTATCAAAAAAAAAATCTTGCGTTCTAACTCCTTTTAAGAAAAATGCCCAGAACTTAATTTTTTTATGAAGCTAAAGAACTAAATTTTGCTATATCTGTAAAGAAAATTTGTATTACAAATTTCATTAAAGTTATACAGAAGATTTCCAGAAGGAAATTTAATTCATATTTAAAAAAGTAAAGTATCTGCCAAATTATAAACGTATCAGTTATTTTTCCTTATTAATTGAGTTCGTTTTAGTCAACCAAATCAAACCGGTTTTTTCAATATCAACAATAACAAAATTATAATTTCAGACTCAAAGGTCACAAATTCATTCAGGCGTTTTAAACAAAAATGATATCTTGTTCAAAACGTATGAAATCTGTGCAGTATTGTTTCTCCAATTGTCAGAATAAAACATAAAAAAACATACGTTCATCGAGCTGGATTCGAACGCGTAACCCTCTGCTTAGGAGGCAAGCGCCAAGCCCACTGCGCCAACTGGGCACGCGTCAACTAATGTTTTGTTTGCGTGATACTTTAGATCGGCTTTATGCCCGGGATATTATATTCAAAGTATACGTAACAATTATTAATTACCGAATTAGTAGAATTACCATTGAAACACATCTCACGACTGTTTTTATATGACGTCTTATGTTTAAGTTTAAAGATAAAAGAAACTATTTTAGAATAATTTTTGTAGAGACTTCGCTTGATTTTGTTTAAATTTCTGATATATGCGACATCATAATATATCGATGCTGCGCTAAAACTGTATTTGGGTCTGTTAATAAAGCTACAAAAATAGTGTATTTTAATAATTGATTCAATCCCCCAGTTAAATAACAATCAATTGGCAAATTTTTAATTTCATGTCTGTCATTTTCCATAACTGCGGCCGAGATTTCACGATTGTTGATTCGTATAGTATGTTTTCTGCGTGGTATATATTTAGTTTAGTTACCGTTGATGTATGGTTTATACCTGTTGTATGAATTAATCTACGCGTGGGAACTACTCTGTCTGTCAGGCATTAGCCTGTCGCAGTTGTTGCCGCGAAGCAAAACCGGACTAGGCCTGAAAGGCCCCCGGTGAGCTGGTTGGTAATGTGCGTTCAGATACCATCAGTTGTAATCATTGTCTCTCTTTACATGTCGAGGGTGTTACTGATGTCCCATGCCAGTCCGGGCATCCGAAGACTTAAGGGTGGCATTTAGCTATCACTTTAGTGTAGGAAAACAAGGCCTCCTTAAATTGTAATTATCTCAAGAAATAGTAGGTTTACGGGAACAATTTAAAAAGCTTTATAATCTAGGCAAACCACAAGTGGTGATGAATGTTCGCGAATTTCAAAACATGTTTTGTGTTATTAGTTATAAATAATTGAAGTTCACTTAATTATTCCAATGATTTAGATAAGATTATATATACGAACATGTTCCAAAAGAGCTGACTTTGAATATTCATTACCTGCAGGAACATGTAAAGATTCGATTGCAATAAAATATAAGTATGTAGCCCTTCTAGTTTTTTTTTAAATTGCGTTTTTATTAAATGTCCACACAATACGATTTATCCGGCTGCCGGATGCAAATTCAATACAAGTGCAACTGTACGGTCACTGAGCTGAGAAATGACAACTTGGGCAATTGTATAACAGAGGGCGTTTGCATCGGATCCAATGACTGTCTACCTCCGGCATAAGCAGTGTTATCATTGTTATAAAAACTCACTGAAATTGAATACTTCGATAACCATAAGCTTTTGACAACGTAAAATAAATGAGGTACTTAACAATGATGAAAATAACGGTAACATTTGCCACTGACATTAATTTTACAATTTATTATTTGATGGACAAAATTTAATCGGGCGCTAAAACATTAACTTTTCGTTTCTCGAATAAAGCATTTTATGAATCCCGTGCAACAAGCAAATTTTCTACAGAGAAAATTATACTTATAGAAAAAAAAAGGGATATAGGAATATCCTCACACTTTTATTAGGTCCTAATCACATTAAAAATCTTATAAGTTATATTGAAGTAAAAACTAACATAATCGAATTAAATTGTTTTAATGGTTCATCCACAAATTTTTTTGCTAGTGTCTATATAATGTTACAAATATTATGGTAGGCGTAAATAAGTAAGTACAATATATGTACTAATTTCGCACTACAGATTGGATATGACTGCAAATGTATGGGTTATATGTTTCGCTTTTTAATGTTTATAATTTTTTTATGTGTTTTATTAAAATTCGCTACCAAAACGCACTTGCTGCGTCAAGCCTTGCTGGTTTCTTCCCAATTATAATAAATGTTCTAATTAATATATAACGCAATTTCTAACACTGAATAACTAAGAAGAAAAGGAAACAACTATGCATATGTGCATTTGAAGAAATGTTTTGAGAGTTTAAAGGCCTGATCTACATAATCAATTTTTTTTAATGGAAATTTACTGGAACATTGTATTGTGTATAAGATTAGACCGGACCATGATCTGAATGTCTGTTCTGATAAATGCGATAATCAACAGTTATGCTGGGTAAATGCTGTAAAAAAAGCAGTTGTCCCCCAACGGTCGACCGCTTATTGTTATAGGCAGAAATATTGCCTGTCTCAAGTTCATCCAAAGGCATACAATAAAATTCGTATCTTTTCCATCTCCCTCCGCCCTCCGCTCCGAGAAGCATGAAATATAAACAAAAGAGCAGCCAACCGACAACGTAGCATTTTTTCAAAGGCAAAATTATTACCACTTTTCTACAAATACGAAGCCGAAACTGACGACACCTACTGAGAAGTAGCTCAACTTAGTAAGCATACAGTTTTCAAGGAAAACGTTAATTCAAGATGTTCAGCAGCACTTTACGGGATCATATTTTCTATCTTTGTCGGAGGTACTTCTTCGTCTAGGATATCGCAGCCTTAAACCCTAACTCTGCTTAGGTGTTGAGTACTTATCAAACAAAACAAAACAAAAATTGAACTATAAAAATGGCCTCCTACATTTGTATATTTTTCAGGTTTTATTTTCTGTCTTACATATTTTACAACAAATCTTATGGATATAATAATAAGTTTGTCAGTCGTGTCAGAGAAGGAAGAGGGACCCGTCAGTTATGACCGGTGTATAAAGCAAGAATGTGGGTAAATTCCAATTTCCAATAAAGTAGTAAGAAGCCAGAACATGCTAGTAAAATAAGAGTGGTGACAAGAAATGCGCTCATACGCCTCTGATGGCGAGAGATATTATTACGCTCCCATTTTCGCTCGTGTTATAGAGTAAACAGTTTCAACAGAACGGTTTCGCATACATACATAAAAAAATGAAAAACGTATAACAGTTTTGTCACAACTGCTATTATTTATTTGGTATTTATTTAAGATTTAAGGGATACGTAGGTGAAGATGTAAAAGGGAAAATAGCAATTTACAGCCTTGGCTAGTCAAAATCAGAAAGTGATAATACTTCTGCGTATTGAAAGATTTTCTAGAGCTGTTGTTTTCTTAACCCAGATATGCTCGATCTCATATATTCAGCACACTTTTAACACGTCAGTTCTTGTCTAAGCCTCACTACTTACAGCAGAAAATGTTCTTTGAGGAGCCAGTAGAAGAGCAACTCTTGCTCGTAAAAGGCGTATGACGTAGTTTATTATTGTATAAAACAACGCATTTGTATATTTTACAAGTCTGGAAATAATAACATGTCGGATTATACCCTGAATTTTGTGAGGTTAGGGGATATTTCCATATTTAATTTTTGCATAAATATTATTTCAGTTAGTGATTCATCTCGATGAACTATGCAAGTTTCATGATATGTATAATGTGTTTAGGTCTGTAAAATTTTCATCTATATTTACGAACAAAGCAGGGTGTATTACATGTAGGATATTACGCATAAACAATAGTTTTATATTTCCAGAGGCGTCATCCTTCACCAAGCGTTGTCGATGTTTAAAGATGGTAAAATAAATGCAAAATCTTTAACATTATTGCCACCAACAAATGGATGTTAAGATCTCACTGATGAAGACTCGGGTCACAAAGATTATGTTTATATAAACAATTTACTTAGTTCGGAAATGCAGAGACAAGCAGAACCAAATCTTGCTCAAGATACTGATAACTGGTCATCTGAGCATTATTTACCTCTTACAAAATTTCAGAACAACACCGGGGAAATTAAAAAAAAAAGAAAAGAAATTGACAAAAAATATATTTAGAGAGTGTGGCTCGATTTTCAAGGACATTAGATTTACGCACCGGTTCAAATCCCACAGATGGTAATAAAATATTTTCGACGGTTTCAGTTAACCCAATATTATCATTACCAATGGAGTAAATTGTTACTGGATTGTGTTAACATCAAACTAAAAACAGATATAAGAATGACTTACCCACTTGAGGAACAGGGGAAAAGACACTAACCTGAAAACAAAAACAAAATAGTTAATAGAAGTTTGCTGTGTTTTTTTAAGTATCTTAGGTAAAATTGTGTGTGCTATATCTTCGAAAATATCAACGTAAGTTTTGTGACACATTAGACATAAAATCAACAGGTAAAAGAATTAGGATTCATCAAAAATCATAAATTTCCGGCTACCGAAAATAACTTCTCTGGAGTTTTAAATAAAAATACATTCAAGATTGTATGCTAAATACAAATTTAGCTCAAGTTGTATCTTAAATCTTTCCATTGTGTCAACTATTAACAGATTTTTTGATAAAGGGTAGCGATTTTAATAATAATAATAATAATAATAATAATAATAATAATAATAATAATAATAATAATAATAGATACAAAATTTTAATATTTAATATTAATATCTAATATTAGATGTACATTTTGAAGTTATAATAAAAGAGAAGGGCCTTGAATTTGAGAAAAAATGCTTGTAGTTCGTCCTTCTATAAGCAGAGTTTCATAATATGCGCCGTATTATGTTTACCGTATGCATGCGTGTACAGTGTCCTCTCATCGAATATTCCTGGTCATTATTCCGAAAATTATTCCTTTTGAAAGTCTATATTTTTGTACAAATGGATTTTCTATTTAAATACTGAAGTGCCAGGAGAAGACGTGACCTTGAAAAATAAAAATTTTTCGTCTGCGGCACAGATGGGGGGGGGGGGCATCTCCCTGGACCCCCCTTTGGTGCGACGCCACCCACTCCCAAAGTCACGAGCCGCCACTGTATTGCATTGCACTCCCATTCTCCGTGCGACATCTCGATGACGGTTGGTGATAAAAAAAAAAGTTAAAACATAAATTGTGGAGAAGATAATAACTTAAAAATTGATTTGACGAATAAAAAACAGGATACTTCAAACAACACAATTTTCGCGACCTTTGACAATGAATATATTGTCACATTTGTCTATGAGAATTAAGTTTATGGACTTCGTTACTTCTATGGAAATATTTTCCAGAATATTTGTTGAACAACGTGGAAATTTCTAGAATCTCGGGAAGATCAGTGTCAGCAGTAAGTCATAACTGGGTGTGTTCTTGAAACAAAATAAACTGCGTACCAGCTTTAAGTACGTCTATGCCTCAGACACGTAGCACAACAGCCAATATGGACGCCCAGATATTGGAATTGATTAAAGAAATGAAAGAAGAAGCTAGAAAAGAGATGAAGATGCTAAAGAAGAACTGAGAAAGAGAGATGAAGCGAAAGAAGAACTGAGAAAAAGAGACGAGGAAGCCAAAGAAAAAATCAGAAAGAGATGAGCAGCGAAAGAAGAAATAAGAAAAAGAGATGAAGAGGTCAGAAGAAGCGACGAAGAAGCCATAGAAGAAATGAGAAAAAGAGATGAAGCGGCCAGAAGAAGAGACGAACAAGCCAAAGAAGAAATTCGAAAAAGTTATGAAGAGGCTAGAAAAAGAGACGAAGAAGTCAAAGAAGAAATGAGAAAAAGAGATGAAAAGGTCAGAAAAAGAGAGGAAGAAGCAATATATAAGACTCGATGCATCTTCGCAACAATTAGAACCGTAGACCGGTTTCGCTCTCATTAGAGCTCTTCAGTACGGCATACCAATTGCAGCAAAAATTCATCGAAAATAATACGGCTATCGTATAGCCAGTCTTAAAATAATCAGTAAGTGGTGGACGTGCCGCCACCTAGTTGCGGAACCAAGTAGTATGCTGTCACGCCAGCTTCAAATAACACAAAGTGTTAAAAAAATAGAGACTGGATACAGCTAACTAACAATTCAGAAAATTGTCAGCCCTGGCCCATTTCTACACCAATATAGGGACAAAGTATGTAAGACTCGATGCATCTTCGCAACAATTAGAACCGTAGACCGGTTTCGCTCTCATTAGAGCTCTTCAGTACGGCATACCAATTGCAGCAAAAATTCATCGAAAATAACATCGAAAATATCAACTAGGTGGCGGCACGTCCACCACTTACTGAGTATTTTAAGACTGGCTATACGATAGCCGTATTATTTTCGATGAATTTTTGCTGCAATTGGTATGCCGTACTGAAGAGCTCTAATGAGAGCGAAACCGGTCTACGGTTCTAATTGTTGCGAAGATGCATCGAATCTTACATACTTTGTCCCTATATTGGGGTAGAAATGGGCCAGGGCTGACAATTTTCTGAATTGTTAGTTAGCTGTATCCAGTCTCTATTTTTTTAACACTTTGTGTTATTTGGAGCTGGCGTGACGGCATACTACTTGGTTCCGCAACTAGGTGGCGGCACGTCCACCACTTACTGAGGAAGAAGCAAAGAAAGAAATGATAAAAAGAGTTGAAGAAACAAAGAAAATTCTACAAGAAAAGGCCAGCAGAATTGAGAATATTACTTTACGTGTCGACGAACGTATGAAGCAGGTAAAAGACGACATCTGCCAGCAAGTATAAAGTAGAGTAAGGGGTATCAGCGACGACGTACATGACAAGCTGATGAATATACAAGAGAAAGTACAGCAGAAAATACAATCACTAGAAAATAAGTGTGAAACCCTAGCCAAAGGAAACATCAGACTCGAAGATGGCCCGATCGTAAGAATTAAGGTCCCCACATTTGATAGCTCAGTCCCATGGGGTATTTATCTACGCCAGTTTGAAGCCGCTGCTAGAGCAAATGGTTGGGGCGAGAGAGAGAAAGCGACTTCTCTAATTGTAGGAGATGCCCTAGATGTGATCCAACCTATCCCCAGGGACAGGACTGTTTCGACAGCATTCGGTATTACCTAGATATTAGGTTTGGAGACCAGCATTTACAACAGCTGTATTAAACTCGGGTAAAAAGTCGCTGTCAGAAATCAGGCGAATTCGAAGCCGACGTTGCTAGACTAACACGATCAGCCGACCCCACAGCTCCGACAGAGTTTTTAAACCAGCTGTCGTTGCAAACCTCCATTGACGGCATCAGAGATTCCGACACGCAACATGCGCTGACAATGGCGAGACACAAAAACTTGAACTATGCTTTGACACATTCCTTGAATGTTTGAAGCGGTAAAGCAAGCGTCGGAAAATCATGTGAAAGTTCGCAGTCTCCAAGTCCAAGAAGAAAATAAAACAGCTTCATTCAAGATCAAGCAGCTACTAGCGAAAATAGCAGAACAAATAAGGCCGACGTCTTATAGACTCCCAAGAGCTCACCGTGCAAATGTCTTGCGCTGCTGGAACTGCGGCAAGGTGGGACATATAAGAGGCGCATGTTGGGCTCTAAGATCACGCGCAAGGGAGAAAGTGTAGCTAAAGCCGGTAACCATTTCTGAGGTTAGCGATTCTGGTAGCGCTCTCGTCGTAGACGGACACGTAAGCGGTAACAAGACCCAGATGGTGGTCGACACAGGCGCACCTAGGACGATTATTCGCCGCGATATGATTCCAAGATGGCGAGTAAGAGAGCCAGACAGAGTGTACAGAGTAAATGCAACCGGTGGTGATCGGATCCAGGTATTTGGCTAAACTGACGTCGGGCTGCAAATTTGGACATGAAAGGCAAAGCAGAGAGCAATAGTCGCCGCCATATCAGACCCGATTATAATTGGCTTGGACATACTTCAAGATCAGCGCGCTAAACTTGATCTTGGCACTGACATCCTGACTATCGGCGGTGAAGAAATAATGTCGCCTGGCAGTAACCTGGTAGTGCGAAAAATCACCATAGAGGAAAATAGCAACGTCTGCCGTGAAAGTGCCATTCCAGTGAAGAGAGCTGTGAGAGGATGAGACGACCCAGTCACTTAGCCAGCAGCAAGTAGAAAAGAAATTGTGAGAGAAGTGCAAGATGAAGGGTGCAAAGACCATGTAAATGTGATACCAACCCATAGAAAGATCAGTAAACACATTTGTTGGAATAGAGCCGATGTCAAAAGGATGAATAGGGCCCGCCGAGATATTTGTGCAAGTAGAAACAGCAGAACAAAAGCAACTACACGGAAGAGCCAGTACCACGTAAGAACTTCACTTGAGGAAAGCTCCGACATATTGACGAGAAGGAAAACCATCCACTCTGCTGTCGGAATGCATATACGAATGGAAAGGGACCGCATGAAGACCCGTTATGACGTGCGAGCTAATTCAGCTGGTTTTAAAGAAGATCTGGTGTGGTTCTACAATCCAGTACGACGCAAGGGACGGTCACTGAAACTACAGAAATTATGGGAAGGTCCTTATAAGGTGGTCAAAAGGATCAATGACTTGTCTATCGCATTCAAAGGAGCCGGAAGAGCAAGATGAAGATGGTCCATATGCACAGAATTACGCCATACCAAGAAATGTCAGAATTCAACCGGACCGATCGAATATAAGAGAGGGACAGTGCTACATTTGACTATGAGATTTAAGTTTATGGACTTTGTTATTTCTATGATCGGTTGTAGTGTGTTGGTAACAAAGAACACTCTGGAATGATATTTCTAGAAGGGACCAGCATTGACAGGTGTAGAACAGTGTAGAAGGTCTAGAATCTTTATGAACAGTATAAATAGGCGAGCGGTACACAGAGTAAGTTTGAATTAGTATGGTGCAGAGTAAGTGATCATAGAGCATTAAGCGAGTCAGCAGTAAGTGTTGGTGTTTCACAAGCGATCATAAAAGGTGAATAGTGGAATATAGTTCTATGGAAATTTAGTAAGAGAGATAAATACAGGGTCGCTGATAAGTCTGGAAACGGTCGATTATCCGGGAAAATATACAAGGTGTCGAAAAAAGTTTTATACAAAAGTTTTTGGGTTCTTCAATGTCTACTAGGCGGTGATAATTTTATTTATACAGGGTTGGTCATACAGGCGTGGCACACCAATATTAATTTTTTTTTAATGGAACACCCTATATATTATTCGATATTTCAATCCTTCTCTTAATTTTGAGCAACATTTATGAGAAGCATAATGTACCTAAACTCAATCGTTTCCGGGTAAAAAAATAAATAAAAATAAACGCTACTGTTTTTAAAATCTATTGGATGAAGAACAAAAATAAATGAAAAGTAGAATATCTCTTGAAAACAATCTGTGAGTGTGAAAAGAACCGGTTGCGATGTTTTTAACATTGTTTGGAATCCCAAGATAAGATAAGATGCCCATAAGAAACGCAGTATTATTCTTTTGTTTTAAAATGTTTCCAGGACAACGAATGTCAAACATTCATTCAGTGTCAACAGTTTTGAAACATTAGTAATTTAGTGTCAACAGTTTTTGTGCAAAATGGCAAGTTTAAGTGAAACCGAACGTATCGAAATTTTAATGATGATAGGGTACGGTGATAGAACACGAAGTTTTGCTCAAGTGGTGATTATGTTCAATGAGTTGCATCCTGAGCGGGAATCGATCTCCAAATCCACAGTTTCGAAAACTTTGCATCGTTTTCACGAAACTGGCGGTATCAAGGATAAACCTAGAACTGGAAGGCCAGTAACCGTTACAAATGAAGAAAATTCTTTGAATGCAATATTGGATGTGGTGGAAAATCCGAAAACTTCGGCACAGCAATTGGCTTTAAATCACAATATGAGTCGATATTCAATTCAAAAGATTACGAAGCGGGAAAAGTTCCGTCCATATAAAATTCATTTATTGCAAGAACTGAGTGAAGACGATTTTGATCGCAGAATCGAGTTCTGTGAACTTATTATGGAGAAGTTACGCCAAAATTTTAACTTTGCCAACCACATTTTGTTTTCCGACGAATCTACATTTTGTTTGAATGGACAAGTCAACCGACACAACTGTAGGTACTGGTCAGACGAAAACCCACATTGGATGGAACAAATTCACACCCAAAGACCGCAAAAAGTAAATGTTTGGTGTGCTATTATTGGTGGACATATCATAGGACCTTATTTTATACACGGTAATTTGAACTCTGCTCGATATTTGACACTTTTGCAAGAATCAATTGTTCCAGACGTTAGTCGATTATTTCCGAACAATAACGACCCAAATCTACCAGCGGAAGAAATATGGTTTCAGCAGGATGGGGCACCCCCTCATTTTGGAATTGAGGTACGGGAATATCTGAATCAAACCTTTCCTGGCAGATGGATAGGGCGCAGGGGAACTATTGAATGGCCAGCTAGGTCTCCCGACATGACGCCGCTTGACTTTTTTTTGTGGGGTCATGTAAAAAATTTAATTTACCAAAATAGACCGCAGAATATTGAAGAGTTGCAAGCAAGGATTGTGCATGAAATTAATAACATTCCTCAAAACGCTCTTGTAAATGCAGTGCAATGTTTTGTTAAGCGAATTCATTATTGTCAGGAGGTCAATGGAGAACACTTTGAACATCTTATAAAATAGGATTTCAAACAATGTTAAAAACATCGCAACCGGTTCTTTTCACACTCACAGATTGTTTTCAAGAGATATTCTACTTTTCATTTATTTTTGTTCTTCATCCAATAGATTTTAAAAACAATAGCGTTTATTTTTATTTATTTTTTTACCCGGAAACGATTGAGTTTATGTACATCATGCTTCTGATAAATGTTGCTCAAAATTAAGAGAAGGATTGAAATATCGAATAATATATAGGGTGTTCCATTAAAAAAAATTAATATTGGTGTGCCACGCCTGTATGACCAACCCTGTATAAATGAAATTATCACCGCCTAGTAGACATTGAAGAACCCAAAAACTTTTGTATAAAACTTTTTTCGACACCTTGTATATTTTTCCGGATAATCGACCGTTTCCAGACTTATCAGCGACCTGTATTTTAGTTGATACTGGTGTTGGAAAATAGTTGGTTATAATAAAATAGTAGTTTGAAAAGCTGTGTTTTGTTAGTCAACAAATCCAGAATCCCGTAGAACATAACAATATAAAGACGCGTACACGATATTATATGTGACTTTTGTGAGAGTGTTTACAATGTTAAAACGAAGGTTTATGCAACTTTTCAGCTTATTACCTTTCATTTGGGGTTGGATCCTTATTTCACTTAGAGAGTTCCCTACCTTTCGGTGCTGTCAGTCTTGAACCTCAACTTGTATGTTTTGAGTTATAATCCCCACCAGCTATAAACTCGTTACCCAAGGTTACAAAAAAGGGTTGAAAGTCTTGTTTTGTAATTCTATGTCTTGGCGGACAATAATCTGCTGATATCGTTAGTGGATTAAGGAACTTGTTAACCTGGATTGTAGTAGCTTGTAGAAAATCTGCTTGGAATTTTGGCATTTCATAATGTGGCAATGAGTTTTTAATTATTATTGCGGTACCACCATGAGCTGTGGTGTTCAGTGTGATATATACTATAGTGTGATATTTTTAAGTGTGTTCTGTCCGTATAATGTGTTTCTGATACGAGCAGAATGTCAATTTTGTGCATAACCAGGAACATCTGTACTTGTGTTTTGGCTTGGAGGCCATTGTCGTTCCATAATGCAATTCTAAGAAACTGAGACATAGTTAAGCCAATATATTAACGACAGTCGACAACATGTTTAGAATCATGTTATTCTGTTGCATGAGCTGACTGAACATGGCATTGAATTCGTTCAAAAATTGCACCAATGTTATATCATTTTGCTGTTTGATATCATTATAGGTATCGTTGTTTTGCCTGTTGTGCTCATCAACGGAGCGCTTGTGCATAAGAATGATTGATCTCTGATATTTCGGGAGCTTAGTCTGGCTAAGATGATTTCGCTGGGTATTGTCATGTACTGAGGGATGAAGCAAATTTTGCTGATGTCGCGAGGGTTGCTGTCGTAGATCTGGTTTATTTTTGGCTTGGAGTTCTTTGTAAACTTTGCAACCTTTATAATTGGATGGATTAGAACTGTTGCACAAAAAGCACTTAGCTGGCGGTTCTCTTGCTTTGTTGCAGACTTTGGAATCATAAGTTTCTCCACACCTGTCGCAGGCATATGGTTTATTGTAATATTTCTTGGTGTGGTTGTACATCTGGCATCTGTTATATTGGACTATGTCTTTGTTTTTTCTTGGTGGTTGGATTGCTATGCACTTATTATTAAGGTATCTTAGATTATATACATCTTTATTATTGGGAGCTGGTTCTAGGCCAACAAAAAAAGGGGCCACGGTTCTTTGGTGACTGTGTCTAACTTTAATCAGGTTTCTGACTTTGTGGTGGTTCTACAATCCCGTATGACGCAAGGGATGGTCACTGAAACTACAGAAATTATGAGAAGGTCGTTATAACATGGTCAAAAGGATCAATGACTTGTCTATTGCATTCAACGGAGCCCGAAGAGCAAGATGAAGATGGTCCATATGCACAGACTTATACTAAGAAATGTCAGAATTCGACCGGGCGGATCGAATATAAAAGAGGGACAGTGTCACATTTGACTATGAGAATTAAGTTTATGGACTTTATTATTTCTATGATCGGTTGTAGTGTGTTGGTAACAAAGAACACTCTGGAATGATATTTTTAGAGGGGCCAGCATTGACAGGTGTAGAACGGTGTAGAAGGTCTAGAATCTTTATGAACAGTATAAATAGGCGAGCGGTACACAGTGTAAGTTAGTTCAGTATTGAATTAGTGTGGTGTAAAATAAGAGATCAGAGTATTAAGCGAGTCAGCAGTAGGTGTTGGTGTATAAGAAGCGATCATAAAAGGCGAATAGTGGAATATAGTTCTATGGACATTTAGTAAGAGAGAGAAATATTTTAGTTGATACTGGTGTTGGAAAATAGTTGGTTATAATAAAATAGTAGTTTGAAAAGCTGTGTTTTGTTAGTCAACAAATCCAGAACCCCGTAGAACGTAACAATATCAAGACGCGTGCACGATATTATATGTGACTTCCGTGAGAGTGTTTACAATGTTAAAACAAAGGTTTATGCAACTTTTCAGCTTATTACCTTTCATTCCGGGGTTGGATCCTTATTTCGCTGGATTGTCATAATCTGCAAATCAGATCTATTAACATGCAATACAGAAGGAAATTATCATCTGTTATTTGGTACACAAAGCATGTTACGGTTGAGTAAAGTTTGTTAAAGTTCGCATAAATATTTGTTATCAACTCGAACAAGTAACTTTGCACTATACGGAGCATTAGCAAGCAACTTTAGTCCAGATCTAGATATCGAAGTTACACGGTCTTGAAGCCTGACTGTGGAAACTTTTGAATATCGTTCGCTGTTGCCCAAATTAATATGCGAAATTTTAGATGCAATTTTCCTTGAACGTGAGGAAATCTTAGCGCCCTACTGGCTACATACAACTTGGTATTTGGAGGTAGTACTGAATTCTCTATGCTCTAGCGTAGTAAAGATTATTACTAACGTTTGAACTATTTTAATAATACCAGTAGAGCATATGAAAATTCAAATAAAATTCTAGAAATTTGTGCACTGGAATCGCGGCACAGGAAAGCAAGAAAGTTTCATGAAATATCTCGGTGAATTTACTGCGCTATCAAGTTTTGTAAGACTAGCGAAGAATTATAATTCTCACAGGTGGCGTTTGTAACAAGACACTTTGAAACGTAGGCATAAACAACTAAATGGACGACCAATCACGTTCTACTCGGTTTTAAAAAGTCTAGACGCAGCAAGTGCGGTATAGTAGACACATTTCTTAAGTTTTGTAAAACATAACTGAGCTTACTTTGTACTAAGCATTCCATTGGATCAGTTTTAACTTATTTATGTTAGATTTAGTCTGTGGACTACTTGCATTGCAATTCTTCGACTCAACTGAACACTGAATCTGTGGTTTGATGGCAGCGTATTAATAATAATAATAATAATAATAATAATAATAATATATATATATATATATATATATATATATATATATATATATATATATATATATATATATATATATATATATAATAAAAACAAATAGACGAGTTTCAAAGACATAGCATCTTCGTGAAGCAAATTTTCAATTGCTATGGAAAAACTTGACTCTTAGAACGTTCAATGTATACAGGGTGATTCACGGTGAGTGGCCTATTATACGTTTCTGGAGAACTACATGTATTTAAATTCTGGAAATTGGTATCCGCACGTTTTTAGTAAATTTTCTTTAAAAAATTCACTAATGAGGAGATCCGACTTTTGAATTTTGAAAACATTTCTTCAAATGAGCGCTAATTAGGCCCCCCACAACGCATATCCGGGGTCAGTTTAAATTTTTATATTTTTATATGTATATGTATATGTATATATATATATATATATATATATATATATATATATATATATATATATATATATATATATATATATATATATATATATATATATATATATATATATATGTATGTATCACACCGATAACTCAAAAAATAATAGGCCGATTTTGATTAAATTAGGTGAATACCTTCCTTTTGCAAATAGCTTGGATAAGTTCGCTAGCCAACAAAAATCGGCCCAGGTTTTCCCGGAAAATTTTGTGTTTTCTTTCGAAAAATTTAAATATCTCCGGAATTGACAAAGTAAAGGCAACCAAATTTAGTACGCGGGTTTATATCCTTATAGGTAGGTTACCCACCAAAATTTAGCTTCGTAGGTCACAAGACAAAAAAGTTATAGCCATTTAAAGAAAAATAAATTGGGGTTTTCCTCAAACGTCAAAGTGGCGACTTAAAACGTCAAAATGGGCAACATTTAGGCAAAGAACTTGAATCTAATACGGGCTATGAAAATAAAATGTCTCAAGAAGAATGTTTTACAAACCCTGAAGTCTTCATTTTACTAAAATATTTCCAGAAAATTCATTTTAAATAGACCCTTTCTCTGATGCTTGGCAGTAGTCTTAGCTATAGAGTTTATCGTTTAATGGTGTATGATTTTTGTCGAATTTTTGTAAAAAATCAATAAAGCTCAATATATCCGTCATTATACAAGATATGAAAAAAAATATTATATATATTAATTATATGTTGTCTTGAGCTACATCTTAAAAAAATATTTCTACAATCACAGGCTGGCCCATAAGTCGTTGGTGATACAAATTTTCTTTTTTTAAATCAAACACGCCTTATGTTATTGCATTTTTGCATTTTCCATCGAAATATAATGCATGCTTGTAAGAAAAGAAATTCTGCTATTAACCAAGAAACGAGTTTTTTCGGGAATACTTTAAGTTTACTTTCGGAAATTTTTGTACATGAAGTTATTTTGATGAAACATGGCACATTGTTTTTACTATATAGGTTATACTGGTAACCAAATTTGATGCCTGCTTTCTTAAAAAAACACACAGATTTGCTATTACAAACATTTTAATGAAAATTCACTACCATAGCGCACTTGCTGCGTCCAGACTTTTTATACTGAACTAAAATATTTTCACTAGACTGCACTTTCGGAAGTCGACACAAACTTTGTTTTTTAAAATAGAACATCCTGTATATTATTAGCTTCTTGAATTACACGTTCAATTTAAGGGTCCCTTGATGGCAACATATTCGGGCTAGTTCGTACCGTTTAGGATTTATTCGCCATTTTTTGGCAAAAATTACGATTGGAGCGTTTTAGAAAAATTCTGATATCTTTAAAGACATGCAAGATAGAAACATGCGGTTTTCACTATCCCATAGAGCGTAAAAATATATATATATATATATATATATATATATATATATATATATATATATATATATATATATATATATATATATATATATATATATATATATATCACACACACACACACACATATATATATATATATATATATATATATATATATATATATATATATATATATATATATATATATATATATATATATCACACCGATAACTCAAAAAATAATGGGCCGATTTTGATAAAATTTGGCATGTGCCTTCCTTTTGTAAATGGCTTGGACAAGTTCGTTAATCAGGAAAATCGGACGAGGTTTTCCGGGAAAATTTTGGGTTTTCATTCGAAGAAAATGTTTCTCTCACAAAATAAAAAAGGGATGATAACCAAATTTGGTAGGTATATTTACGATATAAAAAGTACTATACACCAAAATGTAGATTTATATAGATAAGAAAAAAAGTTATAAAATATTTTGTGCCAGATCATTTCTATAAAAATTCACTACCATAACGCACTTGCTGCGTCCAGGTTTTTTTTAATGGAACGGTATCCATATGTCCTTTTGTAAATAACGAGTTTGAAGAGCAGTTTCTTATTGAAACAGTTGAGCTAATTGCTACAAATCAGAATGTCCAACATTTAAAAATTGGAGTTTACCTTTTCTAAATAGCGTAGATATTGTGTCATATCTACTGATTGCGTGCAAAAATAAAATATGTTCTCTACAGCCATGATATTGATCGAACAGTTTATTTTTGAAGAGTATATTCGTGCCTCCACATTTTCCACCACAATTTTCTTTAAACATATTTTTAGCGAATTTTCATTAAGAAAAATGTTGTACATGTCCTTTATGCCATACTTTGTCAAAAGCTTCACTTACATCTAGGAACTATGAAGAACGGTATTTTTTGTTTATAGGGTTTTTTGTATTATATACACGAGTCTATGGCATTGTTGAACTGTTGAGTGCTGTTTTCTAAATCCAAACTGGTGTTCAGGAATCCAGTTCCCTTCGTCCAGTTCTCTTAGTAAGCGATTACGGATGAGCCTCTCACGTATTTTTGATAATATGGGCAACAGGCTTATAGGTCCATATGACTTTACTTCTGTGGGAGGCTTTCCTGGTTTCAAAAGCATCAATATTTGAGGAAATCGGAGCTGCTTGGGCCAATAGGCTAGCCGTAATATCCCTTTGAAGATTATAGTTATAAATTTGAGCTCTTGCTCTGGGAGTTCGTTCAATACCGTGGCAGTAATAATATCTAGGCCAGGTGCTTTACGTTTGTTTAGCTTCTTTATTTATTCCTTGGCCTCTCTAACTTCAAATTTACGGATTGGAGGAGACAACTAACTGTAGCGGCATGTCAAGATATTCCTTCATTTCTGAATGAGGTGCATCTGAGTAAGGTTGGAAGATTTCTGGTAAATGTTGACTAAACAATTCGGCTTTCGCGTTGTCTGACCTTGATCAGGTGCCACCAGTTTTCCAAATTGGTGGTATATGATTTTGAGGACTCTTATAGCTTATCGTGTCTTTACATATGGAGTGATCTTGGCCATTTAAGTTTTGTATATAATAACGGAATGTTTCATATCTAGTATTTTGTAATTTACGCTTCAGTCTGTTAGCAATATTGTTGTAGCGTGTTTTGTCTACCGGGTGATGAGCTTGATGCCATATAGCACTAGCTCTTCGTTTTTCTGTAATCAGTTCGGTCACCTGTATTGGAATTCTACCTAAGTCCTTTACTTCATCATCTACTAAAGGTGTGGCATATCATGCAGCATGTTGTATCGTTGATAATATGTGATTTGTTGCTGCTTCCAATCCTTCTCGTGTTTTTACACTGATTTGTGGTTGCAGTTTGTCGTTGATGTATTCTCTAAAGATATTCCAGTTTTTTTTTTGTGTAAGACCAGCTATAAACTCGTTACCTAAGGTTACAAAAAAGAATTGAAAGTCTTCTTTTGTAATTCTATGTCTTGGCGGACAATAATCTGCTGATATCGTTAGTGGATTAAGGAACATGTTAACCTGAATCTTAGTAGCTTGTAGAAAATCTGCTTGGAATTTTGGCATTTCATAATGTGGCAATGAGTTTTTAATTATTATTGCGGTACCACCATGAGCTGTGGTGTTCAGTGTGGTATATATTATAGTGTGGTATTTTTTAGTGCGTTCTGTCCGTATAATGTGTTTCTGATACTAGCAGAATGTCCATTTTGTGCATAACCAGGAATATCTGTACTTCTGTCTTTTTTGGCTTGGAGGCCATTGGCGTTCCATAATGCAATTCTAAGAAACTGAGACATAGTTAAGCCAGTCTATTAATGACAGTCGACAACATGTTATTCTGTTGCATGAGCTGACTGAACATGGCATTGAATTCGTTCAAAAACTGCACCAATGTTATATCATTTTGCTGTTTGATATCATTATAGGTATCGTTGTTTTGCCTGTTGTGCTCATCATGACGGAGCGCTTGTGCATAAGAATGATTGATCTCTAATATTTCGGGAGCTTTAGTCTGGTTAAGATGATTTCTCTGGGGATTGTCATGTACTGAGGGATGAAGAAAATTTTGCTGATGTCGCAAGGGTTGCTGTCGTAAATCTGGTTTATTTTTGGCTTGGAGTTCTTTGTAAACTTGGCAACCTTTATAATTGGATGGATGAGTACCGTTACACAAAAAGCACTTAGCTGGCGTTTCTCTTGCTTTGTTGCAGACTTTGGAATCATGACTTTCTCCACACCAAACGCAGGCATATGGTCTATTGTAATATTTCTTGGTGTGGTTGTACATCTGGCATCTGGTACATTGAACTATGTCTTTGTTTTTACTTGGTGGTTGGATTACAATTGACTTATTATTAATGTATCTTAGATTATATATATATATATATATATATATATATATATATATATATATATATATCTTTATTATTGGGAGCTGGTTCTAGGCCAACAAAAAAAAAAGAGGCAACGACTCTTTGGTGACTGTGTCTAACGTTAATCAGGTTTCTGACTTTGTGGCCATTATTTTCTAGCTCCTCTTGTATGTCTTTGGTTACCAGTATAACCTATATAGTAGAAACAATGTACCATATTTCATCAAAATGACTTTGTTGTTTGAAAATGTACTAAAATTTGCCAAAAAAAAACTTAAAATAGTCCCGAAAAAACTGGTTCCTGGCGAACGAACGTTAGGTTAATAGCAAATTGAGCTATTGAAATTTGAAACTTTAATGATAATTCGCTACAATAACGCACTAGCTGCGTCCAGTAAAAATTGAAATCGGTTGCAGAAACGAACAAGCACTTGTAGAGCCACGGGAAAAGGCTACGGCTGTATTAAGTATGGAACGGTTTCACTAAGTTAGGGCAATAACAAACAACCAGATGCGTGCTATTCAAATTGAATTAGGTCTTAAAAGTTTTCATCTCATCCTAATTGAATTTGTCATAGAAAAACTCGCTAAAAAATTCATCGGGATTACACAATCTTATCAGACAACGGTAAAACGAAATAAAAGATTAACAAAAAAAAAGAAGGTAAGTCATTAACTGGGATTAGAACGTGTGCTATAGAAGCGCATTGTGAAAGCTAACCTGCTCCCTTCACCGCTCGGCTATTGACGACACAAGAGATCTATCTACTAACAGGTATATCAATTTTCTAACGTATTGATTATTTACCCCGTCGCATTTTTGTTTAAAAGGGTTTTTTTTTTCTCCTATTTTAACGAAATTAAGGCTGACACAGATCTAGGAACTTGCTAGTCATTTTGAGCCGTATTTTAACTCGCAAAGCACTAATGCGTACTATCGTACGACTAGCAGAATTAACACTTTTGACGTTTCAACTTTTTCTTAATCAAAGGCTTGTAATTTGTTTGTCTTTTAACCTAGAGATCTGATCTTGGTACTCTTTATGACAGAAACCAGCGTGCGAAATTTGGTTACCATAGCTTTTTAATTTTCGGAGATATGAATTTTTTTCGAAAGAAAACCGAAAATTTTTTCGGAAAACCTTGTCCAATTTTCATGGCTAACGAACTTATCCAAGTCATTTACAAAGAGAAGGTACTCACCAAAATTGATCAAAATCGTGTCATACATATATTATGTATATATATATATATATATATATATATATATATATATATATATATATATATATATATATATATATATATATATATATATATATCTTGTTACGTTCTACGGGGTTCTGGATTTGTTGATTAACAAAACACAGCTTTTTAAACTACTAATTTATTATTACCAACTATTTTCCAACACCAGTGTCAACTCAAATATTTCTTTTCTCTATTACTAAATGTCCATAGAACTATATTCCACTATCGCCTTCTATCATCGCTCCTTATGTACACCAACACTTACTATTGACTCGCTCAATACTCTATGATCACTTTTCTACACCACCTTATTCAATACTGAACTAACTTACTCTGCGTACCGCTCGCCTATTTATACCGTCCATAGAGATTCCATACGTTCTACACTATTCCACACCTGTCACTTCTGGTCTATTCTAGAAATGTCTTATATTCGATCGTCCCGGTCGATTTCTGACATTTTTTGGTATGGCGTAAATCTGTGCTAATGAACCACCTTCATCTTGCTCTTCGGGCTCCTCTGAATACAACGTCATTGATCCTTTTGACCACCTTATAAGGACCTTCCCATAATTTCTGTAGTTTCGGTGACCGTCCCTTGTGTCGTACTGGATTGTAGAACCACACACGATCTCCTTCTTTAAAACCAGCTGAATTAACTCGCACGTCATAACGGGTCTTCATGCGGTCGCTTTCTACTCGTATATGCATTCTGACAGCAGAGTGGATGGTTTCTATTCTCCTTTCCAAATCTTTTATGTATTCATCAGTTGACCGTGGAGCATCTGTGGGCTTTCCAAATACGAGAGCAGGAGGATGTCTTAACTCTCGCCCAAAAACCACGCTGGCTGGTGTATGTCCGGTAGTCTCATGTACAGCCGAGCGGTATGCCAGTAGAAAGAGTGGAATGTGCCGGTCCCAATCCGTTTGGTGTTCATTGACAAATATTCTTAAGTGGGACTCCAAAGAAGCATTGATGCTTTCCACCATTCCGTCAGATAGTGGGTGCATGGGTGTAGTTCTCGTTTTCCTGATTCCCATAAGCTCACAAAACTTCTGGAATACAGCCGACTCGAAGTTGCGTCCTTGCTCGGAATGGAGCTCTAGTGGTGCGCCAAATCTACACAAAAACTCATTCACCAATACTTCTGCGACGGTGGTGGCCTCTTGATCCGGGACCGCAAACACTTCTGGCCACTTGCTAAAATATCCCATGGCTACAAGCATATAGCGATTTCCTGCGTCTGTTCTAGGGAAAGGACCAGCTATGTCGATTGCAATTCTTTCGAAAGGAGCTCCCACGTTGTACTGCTTCATTCGCCCCCTGGTTTTTGATTTAGGCCCCTTACTGGATGCACACGCTTGGCAGGTTTTGCACCTTTGTTCCACATCAGCTCTACATCGTAACCAATAAAAACGTTCTCTGAAATTTTCCAAAGTTTTCTTTACGTCTAAATGGCCTCCACCTGCCCCGCCATGGATCTCCTCGATTCACCTTGACATCTGCTGAAGAATGCGCAGGGGCACCATCTAGTTGATACCAACAATTGATATGATGGTTGAGGGGTAGAGTGTCCAGGAAATCACTGACTGTGGTTCGTAAGATTCTTAGGTACTGATTGGAGGTAAGGTTACTATCGTAAATACAGTAAGAAATTTTATTGTCCATTAGAAGAGCAAATACATTAAAACTAAATTTATTCTGGAAACAGCGCTCTCTTATCACATGAGGATTTTGCTGTGCCCAGTGATGCGAATTGTGTCTGTTAAAAATTCCTTCATGTGAAAACTTGGCTTCGTCTGTCCAAATTATATTTTTTATAAAGGAGGGACTATTTTGGTGACGATCCAAGAGCCATTGACAAAATTCCACTCTTCGTGTTGCATCACTAGGTTGTTGAAAATTCACAGTTGTAAATTTATAATCGTGCATATTGTGCTTACGCAATATTCTATGTATTGTCGAATGCGACAGGTTCAAATCAGCTTCAGCAGTTTTTACTGATGCCTGGGGATGGGCTTCAAAATACGATAATACAGTGATTTCAACGTCTTCGTTTCCTGTTAGTGGTGCGTTTCTTGATGAGTTTTTCATATGGCAGCTACCAGTGCTCAAGAAATTTGATTCGTACCTTCTGAATTTTTTAATTGTCATTGGTGGTACCTCAGGATACCGTTCGTTGAACATTCAACATGTCCTGCTGGCAATTCTGCTACACTCCCCGTAAAAGTAAAACAAATTGAGCAATTGTTCATGTGAGTAGTTACGGCTTTCCATTATACTCTCGAGTCGTAATTTATTTTATTTTTATTTATCTATTTATGATAATTCGCCCAACACGATATACAAGATATAACAATAATAATTATTGTTCACACAAACATACATCAACTCAGGTAATAAAACAATAATGTCACAATACTGAAACGTCAAACTGTAGACAGCACTCTAATAAGTTTATTAACTAACTTATTTTTGTGGCATTCTGTGCTTTCTTCCAAAAGTTGTAAATAACTCAAAAAAAAATGGTTTCTAGGTATAGGGAATGCTAATACAGTTTTAAATAGTGACTTCTAGTGCATCTGATAAAACAATAAAATACAGGGTGTTCTATTGAATAAGTTAATTAATTAGCTTTTTTTTGCGGAATTCTGTGCTTTTTTCTAAAAAATGTCAATAACTCAAGAAACATCGTTTTTAGGTATAGGGAATGCTAATACAGTTTGAAAGAGTGTCTTCAGAAGCATTTGATAAAATAATAAAATACAGGGTGTTCTATTTGAAATAAACAAGTTTTTTGAGTGTGAAAGCTACAGAATTCATATACATTACACAAAACACCCTGTATAAGACTGATTGTTTCAATAATGTAACAACACACCTTTGTTATCCTGCAATGCCCAGTTAAAAAAAATATCCTAACACACCCACCAGAAAGCTAAAATACCCTTATAAAAAAAGCCTTCTCGTGGCTCGAATTTTCGAAAAAATTGAAATATTTCGAAAACATTTGAAGATAGGACTAAGGTTTGTTAATAAAAGTCCACCTAAAATCAAATAAGCATTCTAAAAATGTAATAATACACAGGGTGTTCTATTTAAAATAACAAAGTTAGCACCTACTTCTGGTAGAACCGGAAGTGCGCCATTTTGGAAATTATTTTTTTCAGATAGAGCATCTTCTGCAACCCCCATGTGCAAATTTTCAGCATTCAGATATGCATAGTTTGGAAAATAATCTAATAGGCTACTCAACTTGGGAGACCCTGTATATATATATATATATATATATATATATATATATATATATATATATATATATATATATATATATATATATATATTCTAGTAAGTTTTCTTTGAATATTTTTTTAAATACACACCCGTCTCTCAAAATGAACGTTTTTGTTAACGCAAATTTGCCTAATCACTATTAATTACGTGACGAATGTTCAAAACAGTGCATAAGATAACATTTTAATAAAATTGTAGTTTTCCCAGTAGAAGCGATAACCTACTGGTACATATCCCTAATAACGCTATAAGAAAACCTGTAAATTATTAATACTCTGCTATGACAACAGTTTGTAGTCTCCCTCGTGATTTCCTTATACTACCCACTGGCATCATGAGTGCCTCCCCCTTATCATAAAGAATTAGCTTTACGATTTTCTATTACCTCGTAAAAACATAGTGTGTTGTTTCGGTGGCTGCTTTTGCGGCTAAATTATTAATACGCCCGACCTGATTTCTAACTCATCGACGAGCAGCAAATCTTCCTCGCTGAAAGAAGAGATCCAATGCTATAAATAGGGTTCTAAATTTTACAGGCCCTATACTCGCGAATGTATAACTTGGCCGCCAGAATGCGATATTAAACCATGATCCCATCAATGTTGCCATATTTTATGATCGAATTCTATACTGCTAGTATATTCCGGGCTCGTATGTGTCGTAAATAGCTTAATTTATACATAAAGAAGACGATTACAGAATAAAACTTGTTACTATATAACGGGGAGATAGCTTAGTTTTTTATGTTCCATTTTACCTTTTCCGGCCTTTTCTTCTGGCTTCTCAGGTTTTCAGAGAAAATTACATTAAGCTCACTTGAATTCATGGGTCTTCCTAATGTATATCTCCCTGAAATATGAAGAGGTTCTCTTTGTTTGCCAATGTTTTCTGAATGAGAAGTGTTCCCTGGTCTGCATTCAATTCGCATTGCATATGGAAAACTACGTATTAATTAAAATAATTAAGCCATTAGACGATTTTCTATGAGAGCAACAATTGCTGTTTGTTATTAGTTTGGATACTTAACAACTTTCTTTAGCGAGAGGTAAAACATTTCTTTTTCGAAATAAAGTCATGAGATAGTAACCGGGTTATGATAGCAAATTTTCATTTTATTCGCATTTAACAAATAGATTTGGCGAGTTGATAATATCTAACCTAAAAAATCTACAGTGTGTCCCCGGATGGGGTTACTAAGAGGAGAAACTGTATTATTAGTGAATGTTTATTTTTTTTAAATCACCAATAGAGAGGTATCGATGGTGAATCTTTGCAAACATTCTTTCAAATAAATGCGAACTAGGACCCCTGGAACCCACATTCGGGGTCAGGTTCAATATATATATATATATATATATATATATATATATATATATATATATATATATATATATATATATATATTGATATGGTTTTTATAATGGGAAAGTAAACATACACACAACAACACACTCTTAAAACCACCTATACATAGCCTGAAACAAACACATTTTGCTTACTTTTGGCGTATGCAATGCTAATGCAGCATATAAGCAACGTGGCAAGGGAAAAACTAAATTTTACAGGCATATCGTAAGACCTAATATAGAATTTGAAAGCTCAGAATTGATTCCCAAAACAATGACAGATATATGTGTTAAAAGAAGGTAAAGGCAAGTCTAAATTATTTAGTAGAAATTGTTTAAATAGTTTAAGATGTTCACGTTTAGTAGAATTAGGAAATTTATGGTGTGAATATTTATAAGGATTAAGTTTGTCAAAATTTCATGTAACCTAAATATAAGTCAGCTGTTCAGTTACCACAAATGTCAAAACTGACAATAAAATTGTAATAGGTTAAGGAATGCTGTCAAAAATAGTGTTTATAGTGCATTGAAAGATGTAACAAGGTAACCCAGGAAATGGGGATACAAACAAACAAAAATTTGTTAGGATGAAAACATTTGGAAGAGGGCAGAAGGCGGTTTTTACTTAGTTACACTGATGACATCGAGAAATTTTTTAAACAGAAGGAGAGAAAAATAAGCAGCTAGAGGGAAGACGTCAAAAATTGTTTGGAAGAGTAAAACTTTCAAAAGTAAGAGGAGTAAAATACCAATTTAAACAGCCAGGACATCGCAGAACAACATAAAAGTGAGTTTTTTTTTTCAATAACAAATAATATACTTACGATTAGAAGCAAAAGACAATGCGGTAATGAACATCAAATTGATAGGGGTACCTTCATTGAGTCTAGAACGGCATATAGATCAAACACAAGACATACGTGAACGTAAACATTGGAAATATTTTTGACATTAGCATCCATTATGCAAATCAAACTAAATTAGTTATCCTATCTTGGAAGTGCTAGTAGCAAGCAACGGACTCGATAAATTTACACAACCCACCGAACATTAAGAAACAAAGGCGGAGTGCATATAGACTAAAATAATTTGTAGTATAAGGATACAAACTGTAATTTTATTTTAAAGAATGCTGCAGCTATAAGAAAAGTATTGATCAATAAACTTAAAATTTAATCAAAGCAAAAAAATACAATAATAAAATTTTGATCATTGGTCAAATAGCGGGATTGACAAATTTAGTACTCGTTAAAACAATTGTAACAAATATAATAGATTTTAGGAATATTAGTGTATATTGTTAATTTAAAATAAAGTGAGAGTTCTTGTCTGCAAATGAAAAGTCAATGTTGATTTTCTTTATCAGTATATTTGTGCTAAAAAAGGAGTTAAAGTTTCTAAATTTCACCAAGTAAGCATTAAAAAAAAACAGGAGAACACTGTAAGTCAGCAATAAAGAACTTGAACCCACAATTGATCCTGAAATAGAGCAAGCTCACGCATAAACATCACAAAACGCAAAATATACACATACACATAAGGTAAGAGGGGCTATTATTATAATTAAAAACATTATCGATATCAATATATATATATATATATATATATATATATATATATATATATATATATATATATATATATATATATATATATATATATATATATATATAGATAGATAGTGTGTCCACGGATTGAGTGTGGGTAAGGTATAAGTGACAAAAAAATTTCGAATCAGATTATGATATTCTGCGAATCGCTCCTGCTTTGTCTTAAACTGAGATGTTGAGAAAATGAACAAAATCAATTAATATACAGGGTGGTTTATAACTGATGTAATGAAATGTATTAAGAGTAAACTACTTTCGTTTATGAAGATACCGCAAAAAGTTATTAACAAAAATTGTTTAGAATTAAAATTTGTGACAGGCTCTCAATTTTAAAACAGATCAGCCTACTATGATTTTTTTTTAGCTGCGACTTTATTTAAATGACGTTCGACGGCTTCTGTGGTAAGGCGTACTTTAAAAAATTCTTGAAACTGTATTAAAAAAGTCTTTACCATAATTACACTTGGGATAGGTTTGCTTTCATCTCAACCAATAAAAAAAGTAAAGTAAACGCACAATTGGACATTCCAAATTGGCGAGCTGCATGGCTACTTGAGCTCTGACTTGTTGTTAGTTTCCCGGGATACTACTTATTTGGAAAATGGAAACGTCAAATTTAATTTGCCAAGAGCGGCAAGCTTCTCTATTTAAAAATGTTAACAACAGAACAAAAAGTGTTTATTGTGCAGTGATATGGTTTGGGTGAAGAATATTCTTATCAGAAGATTCCTTGAACGCTGGCCAAATTATTCGGTTTCCGCTATTGGTGTAAAAAAAGTTGTTACACAATTTATGCGTACTGGGAGTTTTAAAAGTTAAGAAGACAAAATCCAACCTGAATGAAGAAAACAATGCTGCAGCTGCATTAGCTATGGATTCTGTTAGGCGTTTTCCGAAATTATCATTAAGAAGAAGGGCATTAGAAATTAAAAATATTAGCAAATCGCATTTGCAACAAATTGATCGTACCAACAAGGTGAAACCTTTCAAATCAACACTTATACATACTTTGGAAGAAAATGACGAGTCAAAACGATTAGATTTTTGTTTATGGTACGGCGAGCAACAAAATCACAATTTTGGCAGAAGTATTATTTTTTCAGACGAATCCGCTTTCACCACTAATGGGGTGGTAAGTTCCAAAAATGCACGGCATTGGTCCATGGAGAATCCAAATTATAGAGTTAATTGCACAAGACAATGCCATAAAAAAGTAAATGTTCTCTAAATCCTGAGATAAGGCCAGATTTGAAAACAAAGCTCATAAAACGCTTCTTAACAATCCCAGCCAAGAAAACCGTCAAGCATTTAACGACGCAAGAAACCGCTATGTCCGCATTCTTTCTTAGGCAAAAAGCACGTTTAATAACCACATCAAAAACAAAGTCCTCTCAAGCTCCAACGGCAGCAAAGCCTTCTGGACTCTTGCAAAATCTATCGGGAATAATTTCTGCAAGAGCACGATCCCACCTCTTGTTTGGGGGGATGAAATTGTTTCTACCGCCCTGGACAAGGCTGAACTTTTTGGATCGTTGTTCGTCGGCAATTCTAGTCTCAACCCACCTCCAAATGTTCAACCACCAACAGTCCCCAATGTCGTGAATAAAATGACGGATATCATTTTCAAAACCAAAAAGGTACGAAAGATGCTCTCGTCTCTTAATACCAGGAAAGCATCTGGCCTTGACGAGATCCCAGCAATTGTTCTCAAAACACCAGAACTTGCGCCTGTCCTGACTTGTCTGTTTCAAACATCTTACAATAGAGGCATAGTCCCTAGTAACTGGAAAACTGCTCGAGTACAACACGTCCCCAAGAAAGGATCCAAAGCGCTTCCTAGCAACTACAGGCCTATTTCTCCCCTTTCAGTCGTCTCTAAAGTGATGGAAAGTATATAAACACCGAATTACTAACATTTCTTGAAAAACACAGTCTAATCCACGACAGGCAGTATGGATTCCGTCTGCGCAGATCAACTGCCGACCTCCTTTCCTTTGTCATCCATTCTTGGAACAAGTCTATGGAACTACACGGTGAATCCCAGATTGTCGCTCTAGACATATCCAAAGCATTCGACGCAGCGCTGCTTAATAAACTTCCCGCCTATGGCCTATCACCAAAACTCTGTACCTGGACAGCAAATTTCCTCTCCAACCGGAGAATTTCTGTTGTCGTAGATGGCCATTCCTCTAAACTGTATCCAATTAATGCAGGAGTCCCTCAAAGTTCAGCTTTAGCCCCTACTTTGTTTCATCTCCACATCAATGACCTCCTCTCTAGCACATCCAACCCAGTTCACAGTTACGCGGACGACAGTACCCTCCACTCAAATATACAATATACTAAGCCTGTCTCTTTAGCCTAATTAGATGAGGATCGCAGACTCATGGAGGGTTCTGTCTCTGTGAATCTCCAAAAAATATTAGACTGGGGAAGTAGAAATCTTGTACAATTCAACTCCACCAAATCTCAGTCTTGCTTTCTATCTCATAAGAGATACATCAGCCCTAGACCCATCACAATGAACAACCAAGTTATTCGAAGTAATGAGTGCTTTTAAGTTGTTGGCATTTCTGTGGATCGAAATATCAATTGGCACCAACATGTCACATCAATTGCAGAAGCGGCTGCTAAGAAATTTGGTTTCCTCCTCGGGGCTCGCAAATACTTTCACCAGCTAATCTCTATACTTTATATACTTCACAAATAAGGCCAAACTTCGAATACTTCTTCCACATCTGGGGTGCCGCTGCCGCTTCTACACTCGCTATCCTGGACTCCATTCAGAAGAGAGCTATACGTCTACTCGGTGACCCTACCCTCACCCAAAGGCTGTCATGCCTTGCCCACCGACGTGCCGTTGGTGACCTCTCTCTCTCTTTTATAGATATCTGCACGGGCACTGTTCAGAGAAGCTTTCTTCTATAGTTCCTCCGCCTGCTGCCCCCAACAGATCTACCAGGGGAACAGAGCGAATGCATCCTTTTACTGTCCAGGTCACCAGACACAGAACATCTTGTTATGCCCGCTGTTTTGTTCCGAGCACTTCCAAGTTGTGTAATTCCTTGCCGGTACATGTTTTTCCTTCTCCGAACCTCCAAACCTTCAAGTTCCGAATTAACAAGTTGCCTCTTTCCTCCTTTTCGACACCCACGATACGATAGTATTTAGGCTGTAAGCCATCGTGGTGTGTTGTTTATATATATATATATATATATATATATATATATATATATATATATATATATATATATATATATATATATATATATATATATATATAATTAATAATCTTTGAAGGCGGGTTAACGTCAATGTGTATGTGCAGTCGAAAGCTGAACCGAGAGCCGTCTTGTTATGACGTCACACGACAGATCTGAGACCTTGTACTATAGGTGGTATTGGCTCTGGGCGCTAGAGAAGTGCAAAAATAACTTCGAAAACAAGAAAAAATTTAGTCCCCCTTTAAGCTAAAATTGACCTGCTTTAGCATTTTCCAACGCTTGGACGAAATCGGACATTTCAGGAGGTGCAAATTTTAGTTGGGACAGCCTGTATTGATACGTACAAGCTATATTAGAGGTTTTGTCATTTTGTATATAACACGAGAAAAAAGAAAAACAAACGAAAAGCTCGTTTAAAAAACCCCACCGTAATTTATTTCATCAATCATTTAAGAAGTTTCCCATTTTTTGTTGCCTCCTATCAATCTGATATCAACAGAAGTTGGTAGCCTCAGACCTTTAAAGCCGCTTTCGGCAGAACAAAAAGACAGTCAAATCAGATTTTCAGTCGATCAAATGCATCATGAGTTGGCAGAATATTTTTTTATATATGTCAGAGGTCAGGCCCCTTGTACTTAAAAGTTAAAAGATATATATTTTATTTCTACAGATCCATCTGGCTTGTGAGTCGCATGGGGGTTTCCTTGTTTTTATTGTTAATGTATGAGCCTATGATGTGACCGAAAGCAGATCGCGTGAACTCGTGTGGGCATATAAAAGTTCTAGAACCTCATAAAATTTCTCTTATTTCTCTTTAAAAGTCATATCCCGTAAAATATTGGGTTTTAAGGTATCACAAATGTCACGTTCCTTCTAAATAAAATTTTATTAAAATATAAATATACGTATCTAAGTAGAAACTTTTTCAGCAATGTGTTATATACGAAGGAAGATTAAAATGAAACCTGCCTAGCTATAAAACAAATCGCGTTGTCATGACAACTGCTTATCATAAGGTTTTTTAACAAGTGACTGTCAGGTTGTGTGCGGATTAATTCATTTGTGTGTTTCTTGTGAAGCCCTAAACGCGAAATACCAAACCTAAATACAATAGAGTATTATACAACATTTAAACACAATTATTATCAAGGATACGTACTTAGTAATCAAACTCATGAATAAACAATAATAAACTGAATCTAAATTAACCATAAATGAACAAAGAATCTGACTCCAGAGAAGACCTCGGGCGCCTTCGCACCGGAGAGACTACAACGCCCCAACCAACTCGAATACTGCTTCCACATCTGAAGTGCTGCTGTCGCTCCTACACTCGCTATCCTGGACTCCATTCAGAAGAAAGCTATACGTCTCATCGGTGACCCTACCATCACCCAAAGGCTGCCATCCCTTGCCCACCGACGTGCCGTTGGTGACCTCTCTCTCTCTCTCTCTCTCTCTCTCTCTCTCTCTCTTTATATAGATATCTGCACGGGCACTGCTCAGAGGAGCTTTCTTCCATAGTTCCTCCACCTGCTGCCCCCAACAGACCTACCAGGGGAACAGAGCGAATCCACCCTTTTACTGTCCAGGTCACCAGACATAGAACATCTTGTTATGCCCGCTCTGTTGTCCCGAGGACTTCCAAGTTGTGGAATTCCTTCCCGGCGCATGTTTTTCCTTCTCCTCCGAACCTCCAAACCTTCAAGTCCAGAATTAACAAGTTGCCTCTTTCCTCCTTATCGACACCCACGGTACGATAGTATTTAGGCTGTAGGCCCTCGTGGTGTGTTGTTGAAAAAAAAAATATATATATATATATATATATATATATATATATATATATATATATATATATATATATATATATATATATATATATACCTTATTTGTTTGCTGTACTTTTTGTAATTTTTTATTGGTTTACGTGGAAGACAATTTCTAACCGTCCCGCTTCATCATCAGCACGCTACTGACTGTGATCGTTCCTGTGCGATCTAAGTCTGAGAAAGAACGCGGCGCCTGCATGTTGAGCCTCTATTGGCCGGTTTACGGCTCTCTGATTGGTTGCGTTCTCGGACTGTGTCGTGTGTATCGGTCTCCTGTCTTGATCACTGCGGTTTGATAATTTGTCTATTTGTATGGCTTTTTATTCAGTTTCGTTTAAATGTTTGTACTTGGATTTGTTCTGGCATCAATTCTTTCTTATTGTTTGTTTGTTGAATGTAGTATTGTTCGCAGGTTACCATTTTTTGTGGTCTTTAATAAGTTTCATTAGTTGTAATTGAATGATATCTGGTTTTTGGTGTTTTCTGTTGTGAATGTGTGTAGCTACGTTTGATTTGTCGCTAGGTATGTGGATTTTATCTAATGCTGTTATATATTCCTATCAAGGAAGGCTATGATATATATTACAGAGACAACTTATTATTATCTTTCGAAAACTGAACAAAGTATGAGAAGCAGCTAGTAAGGGAACAAAGATGGTGATACACAGGAAACCAAAGAAGGCAGATTGGTTTCATATTCTATGCCCTTCTGACAGATAATTTTTAGTCTGTCATCTCTTAGTTGGCACTGCTGGTCCATATGTCATGGACAGAAAAGTCAGCTGTCAATCAACAGGTTGTCATGGACCGCATGGGCTAGATGAGATTTTTCACTTCAAGTTTTAAATTTTCACCATGCTTTATTAATGTGACCATGTAACCAAAGTTTTATATTGTTGTCCTGTGTGTTTCTGGTGTGTGTGAAGTGTCAAAACCGGTGAAATGTCTCACTCTCTTTGTTGTGTCCCCTTACTGGCTGCTTCTCATACTTTGTTCAGCTTTCGGTAGGTAATTCCAAGTTATATTTGAATTGTATATCTAAGCTTCTGATGCAGTGCCAAAGAAGGTGCGAAATACAAAGCAGGTTTTAGCAAAGAACTTGCGTTTTTCATTACACATAGATACCTGAGGACGATAGCCTTGAATGAGACTTTAAACTTTGGAAACTAACAATAACGACCGTTATTCCCTATCAGTCTGCCTATACATATTATAGTCATCATCATCATCAATCAGCCCTCCGCGTCCACTGGTGGACATAGGCCTCCCTTAGTTGAGTCCATTCTTTTCTGCCTTGAGCGCTACGAATCCCGTTTTTTGTAATTTTTGTAATGTCGTCTGTCCAGCGAGTTGCTGGTCTTCCTCTGTCTCTTTTATCGGATCTGCCTCTCCATTCAAGTACTCGTTTTGCCCACCTGTCATCTTACAAGCGAGCCACATATATACATATATACATACATATATATATATATATATATATATATATATATATATATATATATATATATATATATATATATATATATATATATATAATAAATGCATATATCATAAGCATAAAAATTCAAACGGGCTGTGGATGAGAGGTTCTAGGGGCCCGAATTGGCGCTCATTTACGAAAATGTTCCGAGAGTGTCACCGTCGTTAGCTCTCTTAATGAAAAGACTTTAAAAGAAACTATACATAGTTTTATTTGATTAGATTTGATTATTTACTTTAAAACGATTGTTTTCTGCTCTCTCGCTAAGCGAATCTCTCTGTTTTTAGGGAATCTAAAAATATATAGTAACACCACGTGACGGATGTTTTTTTTTCTTTTACGTCCGTCTATTTCTACGACTATCGCCAATCACCCACGCCAAGGTGCAGGTTCACTATCCTGGAGATTTTGCCGAATCCCCGCCTTTCTGTAAGGAGGGTTTCTTACCCTCCTTACAGAAAGGCAAGTTGAATGTCTGCTCGTTCCGCCCTTAAGAAGGGGCGTAAAGCTGTTGGTTCCATGTACCAGGCGATATTGGGCACGTTAAGGATTCTTCTTTAACGTGCCCAATATTGCCTGGTACATGGAACCAACAGCTTTACGCCCCTTCCTAAGGCCGGAACGAGCAGACATTCAACTTGTTCAAGCACAATGCCACAATTTTACAGTATGTGCTGAAAAAGTGAAAGGTGAACCCTGGAAATCGAACCCAGTACCTTTGCACCCAGAGGCAAACGTTATATCACTTGACCACTGAGGCTCTGAATGTTTTGTTTAAAATATAACAAAATGTATCATAAAAACTTTAGTAAATAGGAGGTTCATAAATTTTGTTTCCCTAAATTACATTAGCACATTATACATATATATATATATATATATATATATATATATATATATATATATATATATATATATATATATATATATATATATATATATATATAGGGTGGCGCATTGAAAACGAAACAGACCGATTTGCGCCCAGAGAATTTTTTTTAAGAAACGCTGAAACACGTCAATTTTAATATTGAGGGGGACATGTTTTGACATAAAACTCAACTTTGTCAGATTAACCCCTTAAGGGTGGTGATATCAACCGTTATATTTTAAATAGGGAACATGGGCCGAGTATTACATCATTTGAAAGCTCTTTGTTTTCTTAATTCAGCAAGTTTTATCAACTCGTTTAAAAATTATTCACAGTTGGAGTTGCAAGAACGCATTTCAGTCATTGTGATAAGAAATGCATGAATTAGTCAATTTTTCGTTAAAAAGAAAACTAAAAAACAAAACCAAATGTTCAAAAATGTTTATTCAGTTAAGTAAGTGTTCAACTTGTTGACCACCAGCTTCCATACAAAAGTACAAATTTTGTTCAAAACGAGCTCTGACATCCTGGAGCATTTGTGGAGTTATTAGACGGCATTCGTCAACAATGCGTCGTCGTAATTCTTCCAGAGACTCCAGTTCTGTTGCGTAAATTCTAGTATTTAAATGGCCCCAAGTCTAAAAAAGTTAAATCCGGTGATCTAGGAGGCCACCCAATAGCACCTCTACGCCCAATCCATTGTCCAGGAAACTCTCTGTTCAAAAACTCCCTAACACGGTGTGAAAAATGCGGAGGAGCTCCATCTTGTTGAAACACTAATTGATTTTCTTGATAGGGATCATCATTTTCAACAATGTCAATTAGTAGAGGGTAAACGATATCTTCTAGTAACTCCAAATACGTTTCGCCACTCAAATTTCGATCCAAAAAAAAAATTGGTCCGATTAAACGGTCTCCAAAAATGCCAGTGCAGACATTCAATTTCTGTGGAGTTTGAGTGTGGACTTCGTAAAAACTTCTTGGATTATTATCTGCCCAATAACGACAATTATGACGATTGACTGTAGAGTTTAATAAAAACGTACACTCGTCTGAAAAATAGATATTGAACAGAAAGTTCCCGTTATCAGCTATTCGTGCAGTCATAACTTCACAAAACTCCAGTCGCCGATCAAAATCATCTTCATTCAGTTGTTGTACAAGATAAATTTTATACGGGTGAAATTTATGATGCTTCAATATTCTCTGAATAGTTCTTTTTTTGATGTTCGAAACAGTGGCCAATTTTCTCGTGCTCAAAGTTGGGTCTGCAGCAATTTGTCCTAAAACTTCAATCTCAGTAGCCCCATTTCTAACCGGAAATTCACGTTCAGGATCCCGTTTTTTTGTTGGCTACTGAACCACTTTGTCGAAACTTTGCAACTAACTCCAAAAGGTATTTCCTGTTAACCTGTGTGTTCGGATGTCGTTCATTAAACAAATTTGTACGGTTGGCACAGTCATCGTTTTTGAAAAAAAAAGAGTAACTCTTCTACAGAATACACCATTGTGAAATTAATTTTCGGTAGTACTATCAAGTATCAAACCGACCGATAAACTAAAATAGTAAACCGCATTTCTCTCATTCCGATAAGAAATGTTCTGATAGTCAATGTTTTGTTGACAAACCAACAAAACATTGACTATCAGCACATTTCTTATCGGAATGAGTGAAATGCGTTTTTGCATCTTCAACTGTGAATAATTTTTAAACGAGTTGATAAAACTTCCAAAAAAATTAGTGTGCTGAATTCAGAAAAGAAAGAGCTTTCAAATGATGTAACACTCGATCCATGTTCCCTATTTAAAATATAAGTGTTGTTATCACCACCCTTAAGGAGTTGATGTGACAAAGTTGAGTTTTATGTCAAAACATGTTCCCCTCAATATTAAGATTGACGTGTTTCAGCGTTTCTTAGGAAAAAAATTTATTTGGACGCAAATCGGTCTGTTTCGTTTTCAATGCACCACCCTATATTATGACACGGAGTTATAAAATGTAAAGTGAAGATTAAAATTCAAAACATTAAATTACAAGCTAAGAAATAAAATACCAGCCACATTTTAACAAATATCCTCTTGTCCAAATATTCAGAAAATTTACCAAAATCATGTGTAGAGGGTAAAGAAACCTATATATTTTTACACTTAATTTCCTGCGGAGCCCGGTCGTGTAGAAACTAGCAAAATGCACGCAAAGTATGAAAAAACGTTGGCACGGCAGATTCTTGAGTAACAGGGCGTGCCCTGGACATGATACAGGATACATGGAGCTAGGAAAACGGCCAGCAGAACGTAGGGAATGCGCTGCTGGCACCCGGGATTTGGAGACTTGAATATCTAATGAGTGCGATGTCACACGCACGCTCTTCTATTATGCAGGAACAGTTATAGCCAATTTATGGCCTGTATATATGACTTTCAAACGGACTCCCATACCCATACACACACTCGCATGCCTGCCTACGTTCGAATACGGCAATGCAGACATGCACTGACGTGATAACGTCACTGACAGGCCTGCCTCCTTGAATCCTTCACTCGCCGCCAAATTGCTTCGTTTTGTGGAGGTGTAATAACCGTTTCAGACAGACTTACGACTATTGCCAATGTTTGTCATGATCCTATTGTGATGGCTGGTTGAATGAATTGTCATGCTGGTGGCTTCATGTATTGTGCTTTGTACGTTTGTCAGATAAATCATGCTTTGATAAATTAGGCGATTAAGGAAAGAAAAGCGGACGCAGCAAGTGCAAAGTTTCATAAATATTTGATATCACTTAGAAATGGGCTCAGTTAATAATAAAAAAGTTCGGGGCGCAGCAAGTGCATTATAGTAATGGATTTTCATAAGAATTGTACAGGGTGGTTCAAATTCGAGCCTCATCATTGGTATCTCGGAAACTGTAAGAGATACCACGTCGGTTAAATTATGGCAAAGTTGCGTGATTTGATGCTCAGCAAAATGCAGTTTAGCAAATTAGAAAATACCGAATACTTCCGGTGATAATCGGAAAAAACAAAAAACTCATAAAATCAGTTTTATTTTTTCTGGCGTTATTTGAAAAGATATAGAAAAATGAATCACACTTCATCGGGTTACTTTTCCTCTCCTACAAGATGGCATTTTCAAATTTGAAATCCGATTTTTGTCTTTCAGAAACCATCATCAACTCCATTTTTTTTCAAATACGGCCCTGGATTTTTTAATTAATATTTTGTTACCTTTGGACTACCTCATCACAACTTTTATATTTCAAACTTTTTGGTAACAAATCATGACATTTTCAGTGATTCTTCAAAATATTTAATGCTTACTTAACTTTTAAAATGGACAAATTAAAAAACCTAAAGTAAATGCTCAAATAACTTGGACTTCTATGCATTTTCGCATACGTCTTCGCAGATTGTACGTAACAGCCCGGTGGATTATTATTCTTCTTGCTCATAGAGTTGTGAATTCTAACACTAACTTTTGGCGAAAAATGTTTATATCATTCGGAAAAGTATCCTTGAATAAACGATTTTTCAAGAATCCCCATAAAAAATAATCCAGCGGGGCCAAATGAGGACTTCTGGCAGGCCAGCGCACCACTTCTTGGTTTCCAATACATTGATTGGGAAATGTTTCATTAAGAATTACTGTCCTTCCATTAAGGGGTGGTGCACCATCCTGTTGCCACCACAGCTGCCGCAGCATATTCAACGGTTCATCTTCAAGCGCATCGAATATATAATTATGGATTAAATTAAAATAACTTTCAGTATTTAGGTTTCCATAATAAATAATTGGCCCTAAGATTTTGGTTTGATACATTCCAAGCCAAACATTGAATGATTTTCGTCCCTGTCTTCGAACTTGCTGATTTTGGTACGGATTTTCTACTGCATAATAATGCTCATTGTTTCTGTTAAAAAGGCCGCTTGTGGAAAAATTACATTCATCTGTCCAGATGATTTTATTTAAGAAATCATCATCTTGTTGCATTTTTCGATCAAGCCAATTGCAGAATTATGTCCCTGTCTCCTGGTCTTAGTTCTTGGCAAACATGAAGTTTACAGGGATGATACTTATGTTTTTTGAAAACTGTCTGAATTCGGCTTCTAGTCATATTCAGTTCTGAAGCAAATTGCCGTGTTGAACCACGCGGATGTTCCGTAACCTTTAACAAAACGTTTTGGTTAAATACCTTTGACATGTTATCGCAAAATATTATAGTAATAAAAGATTGCATAGCATCATTTTATAACGATACTTACAGCATTTAAAACAGCTTCTTTATCTTCAGCTTCCATTCGTTGGCCGTATGAATTTCTAGGTTTACCAAAACTTCCAAAGAGACCCAAATTTCTTTCCAAATTGTTAAAATATGAATAATGGGGTTGTGGACGCTCGGAATATTGCTCTAAATACCGTTCACATGAAATGTGCGAGTTTATGTTATTACTATAATAAATCCGAAGCATATCACGTTTCTCGAAATTGGAAAACACAATTTTTGCTCTCTTAATGTTTATTTTGAAAGTTAAATTGTCAAAAGTTCCATTGTCTTATTATGACAAGCAATCTTGATATTTCTGAATATCAAAGCCGCCGAGATGAACGAACATACATGTCATTGCATTGCATTGGATTGAATATTTATATTTGAATCATAATCATAAATTCGGGTTCATCTTTACCTCCTAATCAAATTATATTATTGAAGAAATATTTTGTTTCAAAAGCAGAGTCGTATTAAATATTCTCAAGAAAGGCGGAAAATGTCATTTTTTGTTATCCAAACGTTTGAAATTCAAAAGTTGTGATGAGGAATTGTTTTGAAGTAGTCCAAAGGTAACAAAATATGAAATAAAAAATACAGGGCCGTATTTGAAAAAAATGGAGTTGATGATGGTTTCTGAATGACGAAACATCGGATTTCAAATTTGAAAAGGCCATCTTGTAGGAGAGGAACAGTGAACTTGATGAAGTGTGATTCATTTCTTTATATCTTTTCAAATAACGCCAGAAAAAAATTAAACAGATTTTATGAGTTTTCAGTTTTTTCCGATTATCACCGGAAGTGTTCGGAATTCTCTAATTTTCTAAACTGAATTTTGCTGAGCATCAAACTACGCAACTTTGCCATAATTTAACCGACGTTGTATCTCTTACAGTTTCCGAGATACCAATGATGAGGCTCGAATTTGAGCCACCCTGTACACTATTAGTAACGTGTAGTATTGAAACTACTTCTTCAAATTTAAATAAACCGTGGAGATCCGTTTTAGAGGCTCCAGTATGCAATTACTCGAAGAAATTTCTATTTTCTATGGAGATAGAAAATTAAAATTTGGTACATATATGTAAGTACTGCAAGCTTCTTGAAAAAATTTGAGTTACAAATTTCATTAAAGTTACAAAAGTTTTCCAGAAATATTTTTCACTATTTACAAGAGGAATGTACCTGCCAAATTATAAATAAAATAGCAGGTATTTTCCCTTATTAATTGCTTGGGCGGTTTCGTTTTAGTCAACCCAACCGAACCAGTTTTTGCAAACAACAAAACAAAAAGGGTTTTTCAAAAAACAAAAAAAAATGTAGTTATTCGAAAGCTCATTATGTTATTTTTCATTAATTTAGTACCCCCGTGCGTTTACATAGGTTTTACTATGGCTCAAGATTGAAGATTCTAGCTTAATAGGAAATTAAGTTATCACGCACAGAGTGACGTACAATCTCAGGCATAGACCACACAACGTAGCGTGCTGATAATGAACCGGGACGGTTAGAAACTGCAGTCCATGTAAACCAATCAAAAATCACAAAAAGTACAGCAAACAAATAAATATTATATATATATATATATATATATATATATATATATATATATATATATATATATATACATTTATATATATATATATATATATATATATATATATATATATATATATATATATATATATATATTGCACGCACAGACCTAGCGATATTTTTAATAATAAAAGTTTTCAAATAAATACCTGGAACTAAGAATCCATTTTGTTTTCTCAGCTACATTCAGATACAGGGGGTAAATCGCAGACTATTATCTAACTGAACCTGAAATTTAAAATAATTAACTATATGTAGTCGTCAATAAATGGATCAAGACATCATTAAAAGTTACCAGATGACATAAAAAATTTGTATTGCACATATATTGAACAATTCAAGTCAATGAATGAACTACTTAACAATGTACAAAGTTATAAAAGTAATATAAATCCCAGAGACAAAACGTTGTAGACAGATATGAAACAAGCCAGTGAAGGGACAAGTTCCACAAACTGTCTTCGACGAAGTAAAAAACTAGTGAATTTAAAAACAATGTGTTTAGTAATAAATTTCATGAAAATTTGTAATGTAAGGAAAATTATGTAGGGACAGGTAAATTTGTCAAATTAGTGAAGACGGAAAAAGCTTGTTAATAATAATAATAGTAAGGATGATTAAGGATTGAATTTTGTTGATGAAAATGATAGGTTAGAAATTTTCAATACAAACAATTTTTGACTAACCTGACTCTAAAATTCAATTATTAAATTATCTAAAGGAAATGGCTCTCTCTTGACTCATTTGGTGAAATATATAATGCTATTGGCCTTATCTGAAACAGAAACAGTAATTGGTTGATAAGCAAATTTAAATAGTAATGAACAAATTTGATTCGTCATATAAAACAAAAACGAGATGAATCTTAATTTCCGCGAGGATGAAGAGGATTGTTAGGAAGAAGGCGATCGAAACAAGCTAGTAGCTTACAGATGAAGAAAAATGTTCAAAAAGTGAAATAAATGGGTAAACAATAGTCAAAGTTAAATAAAAAGGTTATACCTACCAGTAAACAACATCAGAACAACTTCAAGCAAGAATACCAGTACATAAGTGTAAATAACAGTGAATAATGGAAAATATCAACCCACGCCACAGTTTAAAATCCAGGTAATTCATCAAAGATTGATAAAACTGCAGTATAATTCCAAAACATTATCGTAAACTCCATTACAATAATACGTCAATTTGAGAAGTATATGTCATTTCTGAAGCAATTGTGCCAAGTATAGGAATATAAATCAAATCTATATAAGAAGTACTCGAAAGAACCAAAGGAGGGGATACGCACAAATTCACGTAAGAAATATAAAATCCTTTCAACTATTGTAAGATTCAATTTCCTAGGTTACCAGATTAAGCAAAAGCAAGGTTGCTATGGTGATAGATATTGCAAATGAAATTAATTGGATTCGTTAAAGAAAGTACAGTCAAATATTAAGCCTCGTATTGAAAATAATAATCATAATCAAAATTAGTAATATCCTTAACAAAAGCTGGCATATTTGTATTTAAAAATAAGAAATATAAGGGAACCCAATTAAGATTTTAAACTAAAGAAAGTAAAACTTGATGAAAGATAAGTCCATAAGAAATTTTGATAACCAGAATAAATGTTTTTTAAAGATTTAAATAGTATATTGCTCATTGTTTCATTTTTATACCGCTGTCAAATACGTCTGTCCATTGACTAATCAATCCTCAAATAAGTAAATAGGTTCAACAAATAAAATATAGAGACTGCAAGTGTAAGGATTTTCGGCTTTGGGGAACTCAAATATAAAACATTCCCTGTAGAGAAAAGAAAAACTCAACTATAGCTAGCTGTGGTAAAGTAAATAGATCCATAAAAGGACCAGGCAAATATTTATTTGAGTAGAAAATCTTTTAAGAATAAACATATAATCAAAAATTTATACTTTGACATTCGAAAGCAATATAACTTTAGCTATAAAGGTATAAGTTGCGTGTGTCCTAAAAAAACAGACATTCGTGTTTAAGTTAATATTTAATTCAATATAAGTAAAACAAACAAAGGCGCCCAACATAATTACACAATCAAACAAAACAATATTTACAATTATTCAATAATAAAAAAATACATTTATTCAATGTAAATTACATTATTTCCAACAAAATACATATAAACTTAAATGAAAAACATAATATTCAAATATAAAACTATAAAACACCATATACAACACAAACTAATAAATACAATTATATATATATATATATATATATATATATATATATATATATATATATATATATATATATATATATATATATATATATATATATGAATCACACCGATAACTCAAACAATAATGGGCCGATTATGATAAAATTAGGTACGTACCCACCTTTTGTAAATGGCTTGGATAAATTCGTTAGCCCGGAAAATGGAACCAGGTTTTCCGGGAAAATTTTCAGTTTTCTTTCGAAACAAAAATTTTCCAAAAAATAAAAGGCTATGGTAAACAAATTCGGTATGTAGATTTACGGTATAGAAAGTAAATTACACACCAAAATTTAGATGTCTATGCTACAAGGAAAAAAGTTTTAGTAAAATATTTGGTACTAGATCATGTCTAGGAAAATTCACTACCATCATGCACTTGCTGCGTCCAGACTTTTTGTAGGCTTTGAGCGATTACTAATTATCTATACACAATGATACAACTTTAATAATATTCGGCTAGATTACAAACCTTTTCAGACAGAATATAATACTAAACATTTCGACTTTGAAAGAGAGAAAAGTAATTATGTAGTTCGCATCATATCTTTGCTGGTAGCAAAGTCGCCTTTGTACAATTACTAGAAACAGTTGAAAGCTTGGCAAATGAATTCTTGCAAATTATCGTCATTGTCACAGTCTTTTGTGGATACTGATACTCCGTTATGGAACGCTCAATTTATGAAAAGAGTGTGACAAGAGGAACAAAAAGCATAATTTGGGTTGGATTGCTTCAAGCTGAAAGAGTAGGCACTGAAAATAAACAACGTGGCTACGTGTGGGTTTTGTTTCTTAGCATGATTGGACTTTAACCCGCGGTTAATCAAAATTATGTAATATCATGGTATTTTATGGTTTCCTCATTTCTGAATTTCCTTGCTCCATTAGAGATATTTCAGCAGTAATTATGTTTGAAATTTCTTCTTGGTTAATTAATGTGTTACAAAATTTATGAACGTGTTTTTCTTACGCACAAACAAGTTTTGTAAACAAAAATAAAACTTGCGAATTTTAATTAAAATTAAAATTTTACTCACACAACAAGTACCTTAAGGTTTGCTTTTTTAACATCGTCTTTCTTTTTTATGCAAATAAATTAAATATAATAAATTACAGTCTAAAAGCGAAGTCGCCTTGCCGCGCAACAAGACCGCGAAAAGCTGGGCCGATTTTCCTGGGTAATCAACTTATCCAAGCCACTTGCAAAAGGAAGGTACTCAAAATTTTTTGCAAATGAGCACGAACTAGGACCCATTTTCGGGGTGAGTTACAATTTGTATGTATATATATATATATATATATATATATATATATATATATATATATATATATATATATATATATATATATATATATATATATATATAGTTCTGGGAACCAGATCCACTAAACAACACACTAACATACACCAATAGAGCCATAAAAACGTACCATGAGCTAATCCACAACAGCTATTTTACCAACAAATCATTAAAGTTCAAACAGGAATGCAAATAATTTAGTGGGAAAGTAGTAAATAAATGAATGGAGCAAATATAATTCAATTCAGTCATTGATATGAGGTATAAGATAATTAGATTAAGTTAATATAATAGGGTTTCAGGGGACTTAAAGACTAAACTAGCTAAGCCCAAATTTACGTTGACAAGAAAGTGTAGTGATTTTCAAAGTTAGATTAAGTATCGATAGTGTATGTAGACAATCGAACTAGAACAAAATTGGAATATTTAGAATGACTGTTGTAGTTAGCATTAAGGAGGTGTGCACAAAGTGACAGTTCCACAAGAATTTAAAATTTTTGTGAAAAATGACAGTTCCACAAAGGTGACAATAAAGCGATGACAGCACAGAAAAACGGAAGTTTTTTTTTGACAGAAAAAGATTGCTGTGAAAAAATGCGAGGAGAAGTTTGACAGAAGAAAATAGACTGACAGGGTTTTTTTTGAAGTTTAAAGAGCGGTGGTCATTAGCTGTTTATAATAACAGAAAAAAGTATTGTTCTGAAGTAAAGTTAGAGAGCGGTGGTCATTAGCTGTTTCTAAGAACAGAAAAAAGTATTGTTCTGAAGTAAAGTTAGAGAGCGGTGGTCATTAGCTGTTTATAAGAACAGAAAAAAGTATTGTTCGGAAGTAAAGTTAGAAAGCGGAGGTCATTAGCTGTTTATAAGAACAGGAAAAAGTATTGTTCGGAAGTAAAGTTTAGAGAGCGGGGTCCTTGGCGGTTTGTAAGACCAGCGAAAGTACCTAAAAGAAGCAAACGCCATCACTTAAGATATGGTTACGTAGAATCCAGATGCAGATCTAAATACAAATATAAATACATATCCAGTGAAGTACACCTATGGTAAATGAGAACAAGCATAACACACAAGAGTAGTCTGGATGTACATAACTATCAAAGTAAAGTGAAATTGACATTTTAAATTTGAATCGTGATATTGTTTGGTTTGTTTGATTTTCCTAAGACAAGATAGTAGTTTTTGAAGTTAAACAAGAAAATTAAATTAAAATTAAATTTAGGTTGTTCATAAAAAAGACTAATTAGTCGAATAAGTATAGACGGATCCAATAGGTAATATAAGGTAATTTTTTAAATATTCTGTGGGGAGAAGTTTTATGTAACTTAATATATAAATGATTATTCAATAAATTATGTAAATAATTTAAAAAAAAGACATATCAATGACTTAGTTGAATACTTAAGGTGGAAAAATTAAAAGAATATCACTAATTATAAAAAGGGCATATATTTAATTGGGAAATATTATTGTTGAACATTGTTATTAAATCGTTTAATAAATCGTTGTAGGGGTTTGAATCGATGCTCTGAGATAGGAGAAACAGCTGGGGCGAAAAGAAACACAACAATAGATAGATATATTACACAGACACATAAAACATTACAATATATATATATATATATATATATATATATATATATATATATATATATATATATATATATATATATATATATATATATATATATATATATATATATCACACCGATAACTCAAAAAATAATGGGCCGATGTTGATCAAATTTGGCATGTACCTTCTCACTGTAAGTGGCTTGGATGAGTTCGTTAGGTAGGAAAATCGGACCAGGTTTCCGGAAAAATTTTAAGTTTTCTTTAGAACAATTTTTTTTCTCAAAAAATAAAAAAGCTAAGGTAACCAAATTTGGTAGGTAGGTTAACGATATAAAGAGTAAACTATACACCAAAATTTAGATTTCTATGTTACAAGAAACAAAGATATAAAAAATATTTCTATGAAAATTCACGACCATAACGCACTTGCTACGTCCAGACTTTTTGATAGTACGTTGTAACGTTTTACACGTCTTACGACTCGCAGCTTTATTATGGTTATTATAATGGTAACATTGACACCATTTATTTAATAAATAAAAAATTTATCTACAAATTTCATCCTTCTTTTTCTTAGTCTAGTGTATTACCTGATTCAATGCACTCCGTCGTCCTGTTACTGAGGTTACACTCTCGAACACCGTGGTCGATGATATCAGAGATCTGTCAAAGATAGTGAGCCTATATAATCACATCACTTCCTTCAGCGGTCTCTTTTCTCTGATTTATCATTCAAAAATGTTACCATCAATTCTGGGATAGAACGGGAGAAATAGCATGCCGAAAATGGGGCGAGTTAATGATAAATTTTAAACAAACGCTAGTTTGATAGCTCTGTAAGATTGCTTTTTAATGCTTTTCTGTGATAATGGTTTGCGACGGTGTTCACGTATTCTGCCACTAACTTTTTTTTAAAATTAAACTGCAAATGAAACATTGTTTTTACGATGAACACGTCGCAGGCTGCCGTATATGTGTAGTCTTGAAATTCGACAATGCATTAAGGCGACATCGATTTGTTGTAGCTGCCTCGTTAGAGGGGCTCCGTTCCAAACCGTCAGTCGACACCATTTCTAAAGGAAGTTCCAGCTCACACCGTTATTAAGGTGGCCCCATTCGGGATTTAAAGTATCCCTCTACACCATCGCAACGAAGAGAATGGCAGACTGGAACCATGCATAAGCTGAGGTTAACCCAGCAGAAATCTGTGCAAATGTAATAATGGTCTGGACATCCTTGAGTGCCTCCAATGTGTGTTCTTGAGAAGTCCTGCTTGCCCCGAGAAGCCGAAGAACTTTGCATCTTCGCTGGAATAACACTGCAACAGCCAATGTTCAGTACTTGATTAATTGCTCTCATTAATTTCACTTGTAAGTAATTGATAACTGTTGCAAACCAGTTTCTTTACGATTTCATATAAATTATTTTGTAGTACATAATTTCGCGTCTTATTAGTAAATACCATTTTTAATATATACAATATTTTCCATTATATAAACTCACTTTTGATAAATAAATATATGAGGCTAAAGACCCCACATTTTTGTTTAAATTATGCATGTTCCCTGTGGGCCCGGGGACCAACTAAAAGAATAGGCCCAAGGTAACTTTTGCCTGTCGTACGAGGCGACTAATCGGAGTCAAGCAGGTGGTAGTGGACTTTTCCTTTACGTGATAGTAAAGGACTTTTTCACGCCCGAGTAGGTGCCACCCCTTGGTGTATGAGTCGGTTTCACTTATAAACAAAAATGATGATGGCTCCTCCATGTACAAAATATTCCGGAGATCAAATACCCCTCCATTCGGATCTCCGGGAGAGAGGTGTACAGGGTGCGCCGGCATCAAGATTTAACATATCCTTCTCGAATATATGTGGCCTAAATTATAACCTGAACTCCATCCATCATTTCCTCCAGGCTAATAGGCCCCAACTCCTCTTCCTCACCGAAACCCAAATCAGTGCCAAACCAGCCACTAATCACCTAAATTTCCCGGGGAATGAGCTCCTTACTTCCTTTAGATTGCATGAAGGCGTGTGCGCATACGCCCGTAGCAATATACCATGCAGACTCCCCAATTTAGAAGCTGAAAGCAAAAATACTTTGGATGAAACTCTCTCTCAGGGCTGCAACTAAATTCATCTGTTGCATTTACCGGTCACCTTCTGACAACAACTTTGTCCAGCTCTTCGACCACCTTTCTGATTCCTGAATATCCTTCCTCCGAGGTCACTATTCTTGGTGACTTCAATGTCCATAATAAGGAATGGCTAGGACCTTCAAAAACCGAGTCACAAGGGAGAACAGCGGAGGCCTTGGCAGTCAGCAATTATTTATCCAATATGGTTCAGCAACTTACTCACTTTCATCGCATCCCAACATACAGCTCAAATCCCTTGGATCTCCTTCTTACCACAAAACCTGAATGCCATAAGATATCAGTTACCGCCCCCCTTGGTCACTCAGACCACGGCATGATCACTGCTTCCAGCGCAATGCAACACCTCCAAATGTTCAACAACCAACAGTCCCCAATTTCGCGCATAAAATGACGCATATCATTTTAAAAACTAAAAAGGTACGAAATATGATCTCTACTTTTAATACCAGGAAAGCCTCTGGCCTTGACGAGATCCCAGCAGAGATCCCAGCAATTGTTCTCAAAAAATGCGCACCAGAACTTGCTCCTGTCCTGGCTCGTCTGTTTCAGACATCTTACAATAGAGACATATTCCCTAGTAACTGGAAAACTGCTCGAGTACAACTAGTCCCCAAGAAAGGATCCAAAGCGCTTGCTAGAAACTACAGGCCTATTTCTCTCCTTTCAGTAGTCGCTAAAGTGATGGAAAAGTATTACTAAAATAACTTGAAAAACACAGTCTAATCCATGACAGGCAGTATGGACTCCGTCAGCGCAGATTAACTGCCGACCTCCTTTCCTTTGTCACCCATTATTGGAAAAGTCCATGGAACTACACGGTTAATCCCAGATTGTCGATCTAGACATATCCAAAGCATTCGACCAGGTCTGTCACGCAGCGCTGCTTAATAAACTTCCGGCCTATGACCTACCACCAAAACTCTGTACCTGGACAGCAAATCTCCTCTCCAACCGAAGCATATCTGTTGTCGTGCATGGTCATTCCTCTAAACTGTATCCAATTAATGCAGGAGTTCCTCAAGGTTCAGCTCCAGCCCCTGTTTTGTTTCTTCTCCACATCAATGACCTCCTCTCTAGCACATCCAACCCAGCTCACAGTTACGTGGACGACAGCACTCACCATTCAAATATACAATATTCTAAGCATGTCTCTTTAGCCCAATTAGATGATGATCGCAGACCCATTGAGGGTTCTGTCTCCGTGGATCTCCAAAAAATATTAAACTGGGAAAGTAGAAATCTTGTACAATTCAACCCCACCAAATATATCGCTTTCTATCTCATAAGAGATACACCAGCCCTAGACCCATCACAATGAACAACCAAGTTATTCAAAGTAATGGGTCCTTTTCACTTGCTGGCATTTCTGTGGATCGAAATCTTAATTGGCACCAACATTTCTCATAAATTGCAGAAGCGGCTGCTAAGAAATTAGGTTTCCTCTTCCGGGCTCGCAAATACTTTTCAGCAGCTAATCTCTATACCTTATATACTTCACAAATAAGGCCAAACCTCGAATACTGCTCCCACATCTGGGGTGCCCCTGCCGCTTCTACACTCTATATCCTGGACGCCATTCAGAAGGCAGAAAGCAGGCAAAGTCTCATCGGTGACCCTACCCTCACCCAAAGGCTGCCATTCCTTGCCCACCGACATGCCGTTGGTGACCGCTCTCTCTCTTTTATAGATATCTGCACGGGCACTGCTCAAAGGAGCTTTCTTCCATAGTTCCTCCACCTGCTGCCCCCAACAGATCTACCAGTGAAACAGAGCGAATGCACCCTTTTACTGTCCAGGTCATCAGACATAGAACATCTTGTTATGCCCGCTCTTTTGTCCCGAGGACTTCCAAGTTGTGGAATTCCTTACCGGCACATGTTTTTCCTTCTTCTCCGAACCTCGAAACCTTCAATTCCAGAATTAACAAGTTGCCTCTTTCCTCCTTGTCAACACCCACGGTACCATAATATTTAGGCTGTAATCCCTCGTGGTGTGTTGTTGAAATATATATTTAAAAAAAAATGCATTTATTGCCAACTCTCCGTTCTCATTAATTGGAAACTAGTTATGATATAATCTTTGTGGTGCTTAAAGCGATTCTGATTATGTTGCAAATCTATATACAGATAACAATTTGCAACAGCAAACCGGAAAACCAATAACTGAAAACCTTAAATTATAATTATGATAACAATTCAAGAGATTTCCAGATCGCTTTTAAACATGAAAGTATTAAAAGTTGTAAAATACATTTGAAGAATATACACCAAAAACAATTTATCACTGTCACCTCCTAGTAGTCTTCGGGGAAGCTGCCTGTTCCGCACAAAGAATTAAATTCTTCTAATTTAACTTTTACAACAACGAAAACGGCATTGTTATAGTGTCATGAGCGAAATCAATCACTTAGGGCAACCCATTCTGCGTGAACCTCTTACAGGATCTCGGCAAATTAAAATGGATAAAATTGAAAACGTAGCGCAAGGCTTTAAACAAAATTTATATGCATGAAGAATGAGACGAAGAAGCAGCGAAAACATATTAGGCAATTCGTTACATTATTTCAAATATTGAACATAAACTTTTTACTGTCAATATCCTGTCAGCGCTGGGAGTCAGAATTGGCTGAGGCCGAGGAAGTAATCCTGCAGATATTTTATCAGAGAAACAGCATCCAGACCCGCTTCCAAATTTCCTTTTCACACCAAGAAGCGGCACGTAGGGAGTAGGGCGGGGGCGTTACACTTGCTGAGCCGCAACGGATTAAAATGACGAATTGGATATTTGATACCGATATGCAAAGGCAAACTTCACGGTTTGTTCCAGGCACAGCGTACTTGATCCCTTCTACATCGACAACAAGGCTTGAACATTCGTACGCTTGCCACATGCTGAAAAGCACGCGAGATATTTCTAGTTCGTTTAATCGCGGCGTGCCATGGAATTTAACTAGAAAGAAAGTTATAAGTTGTGACACATGAGACTGTATTTATTGTAACTTATGTCATTATTCTGATAACGTAATGAGGCAACTTTATTTATGCTAAAGACGCAGCAAGTGCGTTATGGTAGTTAATTTTCATAAAAATGTTTTTATTGGCAAACATTTTAATGAAAGCATGCATAAAATTTGGCTAAATATTTTTTACACCAAATTTTGCTAAAAGAATACATATAATTCAAATTATATACCGAATGTGTAATTAGAATTAAAAATAAAATAAATTGTTTGCACGAATATCCATTAAAACATAATTTCAACGAATTTCGTTAAAAAAATGTTCAGTAGCAACTCGTGCCTTAATGCATTGGGGGTGCGCAAGAAAAAAAATGAAGGGCTCCCCTCATTTTCCCCGAAAATGTATTATAAAAAAACCTACTTAATAAACTTAATAATTATTAACTACTTACCAAGTTTTCCTCTAGTTAGTTATAGGTTATAGTAATTAAAAAGTTATTTCCTTTGATAAAGACTAACTAACTATATAATTTTAAATGTGTTGTTTGACATGACAACATGTGATCTTTGTCATTTTATACTTCACGTATTTTTTCGATTTTATTATATTTATTTATATGTTCATTTACTCGTCGATTAATTTATATATTTATAGACGGCTAAGCCGATGTAGGTTAGCATTATATAATTTCAAATGTTTTGTTTGACATAAAAACATGTATATAGGGTGGCGCATTGAAAACGAAACAGACCGATTCGCGTCCAGAGAATTTTTTTTTTAAAGAAACGCTGAAACACGTCAATTTTAATATTGAGGGGACATGTTTTGACATAAAACACAACTTAGTCACATCAACACCTTAAGGGTGGTAATAACAACCCTTATATTTTAAATAGAGAACATGGCTCGAGTGTTACATCATTTGAAAGCTCTTTCTTTTCTGAATTCAGCACACTAATTTTCTTTAAGTTTTATCAACTCGTTTAATAATTATTCACAGTTGAAGATGCAAAAACGCATTTCACTCATTCCGATAAGAAATGTGCTGATAGTCAATGTTTGGTTGGTTTGTAAACAAAAAATTGACTATCAGAACATTTCTTATCGGAATGAGAGAAATGCGGTTTATTATTTCAGTTTATCGGTCGGTTTAATACTTGATAGTACTACCGAAAGTTAATTTCACAATGGTGTATTCTGTAGGAGAAAGATTTGAAATAATTACTCTTTTTTTCAAAAACGATGACTGTGCCAACCGTACCGCAAATTTGTTTAATGAACGACATTCGAACAGACATGTTAACAGAAAATACATTTTGGAGTTATCATAAACTTCACCCGTATAAAATTCATCTTGTACAACAACCGAATGAAGATGATGTTGATCGGCGGCTGGAATTTTGTGAAGTTATGACTACTACACGAATAGCTGATAGCGGGAACTTTCTGTTCATTAGATGTTTTTCAGACGAGTGTACGTTTTTATTGAACTCTACAGTTAATCGTCATAATTGTCGTTATTGGGCAGATAATAATCCAAGAAATTTTCACGAAGTCCACACTTAAACTCCACAGAAATTAAATGTCTGCACTGGCATTTTTGGAGACAGTTTAATCGGACCAATTTTTCTTGATGGAAATTTGAGTGGCGAAACGTATTTGGAGATACTAGAAGATATCGTTTACCCTCTACTAATTGACATTGTTGAAAATGATGATCGCTATCAAGAAAATCAATTAGTGTTTCAACAAGATGGAGCTCCTCCGCAATTTTCACAACGTGATAGGAAGTTTTTGAACTGAGAGTTTTCAGAGCAATGGATTGGGCTTAGAGGTGCCATTCAGTGGCGCCTAGATCGCCGGATGTAACTCCTTTAGACTTCTTTCTATTTTTCTATTGGGCCATTTAAGGAGTAGAATTTACGCAACAGAACCGGAGTCTGGAAGAATTACGACGACGCATTGTTGAAGAATGCCGTCTAATAACTCCATAAATGCTCCAGAATGTCAGAGCTTGTTTTGAATAAAATTTGTACTTTTGTATGGAAGCTGGTGGTCAACAATTTGAACACTTACTTAACTGAATAAACATTTTTGAACGTTTGGTTTTGTTTATTAGTTTTTTAACGAAAAATTGACTAATTGGTGCATTTCTTATCACAATGAATGAAATACGTTCTTGCAACTCCAACTGTGAATAATTTTTAAACGAGTTGATAAAACTTTAAAAAAAAATTAGTGTGCTGAATTCAGAAAAGAAATAGCTTTCAAATAATGTAAGGCTCGACCCAGGTTCCCTATTTAAAATATAAGAGTTGTTATCAGTACCCTTAAGGGGTTGATGTGACAAAGTTGAGTTTTATGTCAAAACATGTACTCTTCGACTACCTTTCTGAGAAAACAGACCATCTGATTTCTGAATAGCCTTCCACTATTCTTGGGGACCTCAATGTCCATACTAAGGAATGGCTAGGATCTTCAAAAAACGATCCACAAGGGAGAGCAGCGGATGCTTTTGCAGTCAGCAATTATTTAGCCAATATGGTTCAGCAAAGTTCCTCGCATCCCAACACACAGCTAAAATCCCTTGGATCTCCTTCTTACTACAAAACCTGAATGCTATAAGATATCAGTCACCGCCCCAATGGTTGCTCAGACCATGGTATGGTCACTGTTTCCTGCGCAATGCAACCCGAGGTCACACAGTCATCACACCCACGTATCATTTGGCACTACAATTCCGCGAACTGGGACGGAATGCGGAATTACTTTTCCTCATTTCCATGAGCGTCTGTCTGCTTCTCTCATCCTGACCCTTCTGATATCTCACAAAACGTCACCGAAACTATCCAAGCTGGCATTGAATTATTTATTCCACGTATACAGAAAACCTCTTCAGCCACTCAAAAGCCCTGGTTCTCTAAATCCTGTGATAAGGCCAGACTCAGGTCAGGTCAAAGCTCACAAAACGCTTCTACACAATCTCATTCAAGAAAACCCTCAAGCATTTAACGACGCAAGAAACCGCTATGTACGCATTCTTTCATTGGCAAAAAAGTGGTTTAATAACCACATCAAAAACAAAGTCCTCTCAAGCTCCAACGGCAGCAAACCCTTCTGGACTTTTGCTAAATCTATTGGGAATAATTTCTGCAAGAGCACGTTCCCACTTTTTGTTTCAGGGGGTGTAATTGTTTCTACCGCCCTTGGCAAGGCTGAACTTTTTGTCTCGTTGTTCGCCGGCAATTCTACTCTCAACCCACCTCCAAATGTTCAACCACCAACAGTCCCCAATGTCGCGCATAAAATGACGGATATGATTTTCAAAACTAAAAAGGTCCGAAAGATGCTCTCTTCTCTTAATTCCAGGAAAGCCTCTGACCTTGACGAGATCCTAGCAATTGTTCTCAAAACACCAGAACTTGCTCCTGCCCTGGCTCGTCTGTTTCAGACATTTTACAATAGATGCATATTCCCTAGTTACTGGAAAACTGCTCAAGTACAACCCGTCCCCAAGAAAGAATCCAAAGCGCTTCCTAACAACTACAGGCCTATTTTTCTCCTTTCAGTCGTCTCTAAAGTGATGGAGAAGTATATAAACACCAAATTACTAAAATTTCTTGAAAAACACAGTCTAATGCTCGACAGGTAGTATGGATTACGTCAGCGCAGATCAACTGCCGACCTTCTTTCCTTTATCACCCATTCGTGGAACAAGTCTATGGAACTACACGGTGAATCCCAGATTGTGGCGACATATCCAAAGCATTGGACCAGGTCTGGCACGCAGCGCTGCTTAATAAACTTCCGGCCTATGGCCTACCATCAAAACTCTGTACCTGGACAGCAAATTTCCTCTCCAACCGAAGCATTTCTGTTGTCGTGGATGTCCATTCCTCTAAACTGTATCCAATTAATGCAGGAATCCCTCAAGGTTCAGCTTTAGCCCCTACTTTGTTTCTTCTCCACATCAATGACCTCCTCTTTAGCACATCCAACCTAGTTCACAGTTACGCACACGACAGCACCCTCCACTCAAATATACAATATTCTAAGCCTGTCTCTTTAGCCCAATTAGATGAGAATCGCAGACTCATGGAGGGTTCTGTCTCTGTGGACCTCCAACAAATATTAGACTGGGGATGTAGAAATCTTGTACAATTCAACTCCACCAAATCTCAGTCTTGCTTTCTATCTCGTAAGAGATACACCAGCCCTAGAACCATCACCATGAACAACCAAGTTATTCAAAGTAAAGAGTTCTTTTCTCTTGTTGGCATTTCTGTGGATCGAAATCGCAATTGACACCAACATATCACATCAATTGCAGAAGCGGCTGCTGAAAAATTAGGTTTCCTCTTCCGGGCTCGCAAATACTTTTCACCAGCTAATCTCTATACCTTATATACTTCACAAATAAGGCCAAACCTCGAATACGGCTTCCACATCTGGGGTGCCGCTGCCGCTTCTACACTCGCTATCCCGGACTCCATTCAGAAGAGAGCTATACGTCTCATTGGTAACCCTACCCTCACCCTGCCATCCCTTGCCCACCGACGTGCCGTTGGTGATCTCTCTCCCTTTTATAGATATCTGCACGGGCACTGCTCAGAGGAGCTTTCGTCCATAGTTCCTCCACCTGCTGCCCCCAAGAGATCTACCAGGGGAACAGAGCGAATGCACCCTTTTACTGTCCAGGTCACCAAACATAGAACATCTTGATATGCCCGCTCTTTTGTTCCTAGAACTTCCAAATTGTGGAATTCCTGGCCGGCATATGCTTTTCCTTCTCCTCCGAACCTCCAAACCTTCAAGTCCAGAATTAACAAGTGGCCTCTTTCCTCCTTGTCGACAGC